>CM055825.1:36208170-36309165 GCA_029582265.1 Zoroaster sp. YZ-2022
AGTTTGATGGAATTGGTACACATGGCTACAATATGCTCTATTCACTGGGATTTGGGGTAGTTAGGGTTAAACACGGAAGATCGGTATTAAGTGTTCATCAAAGACTGGCATTCGGATTTTAAAAAGTGGATTTTGGATACCCAAACTGATAAAAAGGGTGAAATCGGGTACCCACAAACCTGGGTACCAGGCACAGGCCTTGTATGTTTATCATGTTTAATGAGTTCTAACAGTGTACTTTAAGAATGAAATATCACCGCATGTGTGGATAAAGTGCACATTTGGTCAAACACCCAGGGAGAACTATGTATTTGTTTTTCTTCCATTTGTTGATTTTTTCCCTCAGCAATACGTGACCCATTATTAGAAGCTGGGTCATTCTGTAAATAATTGACAAGCCCTGATTGGATGACACAGTATTTACAGTACATGTAATATGTGGAGTTCATCACGAGATAAAAGTAATTATGTTTGATTTCTCATTTTACCCAGAACAGGTGGGAAAATAAGTATTTGAATAATACAGTACATGTATATTGGTGTCTAAACACATACACGTACATGGTGGAGAGCAACGGTAATTTGCAACTTGAGTAATTGTAGTTCACAAAGGCTGACAAATGAAACAGCCGTAGTAATATTCTACTTTGTTTTTTGTGGGTCTACAAGTATAGGTTCAGGGGTCTGATTGGGCAGTTTTGAAAAATCCATGTAAATTTTGCTAGGGGTATTGGGGCCGCTGTTGTGAACAGCGCTGGGGTGAAATCTATAGTTCTGAGCGTTTGCTTTGCTTTCCTTTATTGCTTAAATCTTTAAAATCTAGAGGATCACAACATTGGAATTTATAAAAATCCGAAAATCTGGGAAAATTCGAACAAATCTGGACAAATGACACCCCTGGTAGGTTAAATCGTTAGTATTTCTATTACATTATCCACTGGGTCATTTGTTCTTCTTGCCTCTGTACATTCGTGAATCTCAAACTGTTTACTCCTTCAAGAAAATCTTAAAAACTCATCTTATGTATATTGCCTATAAGGACTACTAACATTCATTTATGCATTTAAAAAAAAATCTTTTGTTTAGTATTATACTGCATTTGCTATTGTATTGTTATGCTATTGTATGATTTCTTGTTTACTGTAAAGTGCCTTGAGCACTTCTTGGTGGATATGTGCACATTATAAATCTTCTGTATTATTATTATTCTCTGTCCATCAGTTTAAGTAATGAAGTAGCTTCCCTGTTGTTGTAATTCTATTCTATGTTTAAAGGGACAGTATTATCATAACTAACAGGACATGGAATCGGAGTGCCAGTTTCAGATTAACTCAGTGACTGAAAATAATACCCCACATGATCATATTACCGTTGCTGATGCATAACCGAGCCAGTAATTTTCAGTTACTGTGTTCATCTTAAACTAGGACACCGATTCCATGCAGCATTGATAGTATGCTCTAGCTCTGACGATACTAACCCTTTAAGACTTTCCAATACAAGCCTTATCAGGACTGTGTCTCCATACATGTGTTGGAATATTGTATACAGAATGTGGGTTCGAATCACGGCCGTGACACTTGTGTCCTTGAGCAAGACACTTAATCATAATTGCTTCTCTCCACCCAGGGGTTAAATGGGTACCTGTGAAGGCAGAGTTGGTTTGCTCTATATGCGCTAGAAATGGCAGCAATTGAGCTGTATACTCCCCAGGGAGCTGAGATGGTTTCAGGAATGACTTATGAGCCTTATGAGCAGGGATAATAATATAATGCGCCTTGAGCACCACTTAGTTGGTGGATACGTGCGCTATATAAATCCACACATTATTATTATTATTATTATTATTATGTATATTGACTATGTTCATATGTAAATAAATGTAAGATTGTATTGAATTTAACCAGTTCGTGTCGGGAATAAAAAAGTTTTTCTGGGCCCCTGTGGCGGGTTTCTTTTTCCCACACACACGTTAATGGAAGCTTCCACAGCGGGTGGCCGGCACTTCCGAGCATGTCACTGTGCACGCATGGCTGAACCAAGCATGCATGCAAATATTCCGGAGTTTCCTGTGGCGTGTTTAGACGCTCTCCGATCCGTGGTGCAAAAAAAAATTGCGTGTATACATGGCCTCCAACGCGAACTGGTTAATATGAAAGTTTGGTGACCCTGATCCATCACAAAATGTGACTAATGTTAAGGACCCCCCAAAAAAAAGTCTCTGGTTTCTGGTCTCCGCACGCGTCGCCTCAGACCTGCGCATCGGCATTTTTTATTTTCTTTTTTTTTGCTATGAAACGATGTCCAACTGCAGCCAAAATTGCTTGGAATTCTGCCGTGCTATGCTTTAAACGACTTTTTCACATAGGGGTATGAACGTTTTGTGAGGTCTCTATTAGCCACTATAATTTGTACATGGGAAATTTGGTCCCCGCATATTCGATGTATCACATATTTCCCCCAAAAAAAGGAAACAAAAAAAAAGCGTGTCACCACACCGATTTTGAAGCCGACCAATGACCAGAAACCAGCCTTTTTTTTGGGGCCTAAACCAATAAAGGCGTGGGTTTTTCACAAAGTTAAACAAAAACTAAGGTTTGTTTGTTCAACTTTGGTTCCATTTAGTTCTCTATGAATGAACAGGTACCCTAGGTAATATAAAGGCTTGAAGTGAACATCAATCTTTTGAAAAGTTTTGTTGTTGTGAACGGATTTGAGTCAAGTGTTGTTATATTGACATAGAGTATGTATGCATTTCATGTTTCACAGTTCATATGTGTACTTTGTGCATAGATGTAATATGAAAATTAAGACATTTTTTTAAATTTAATCCATTAGAGGCCATAATGAACGCAGAATGCGACACAGACAACAGAATCGCTGCCATACGTACGTATATATAGAAATACTTTGTCTGGGTCGATTGCAAGTTCAACTTTACCGACTGTCTTCGCCAAGTGCCAGCAAAATGCAACCCCCCTATTAGAAGCTTGGTCATTGTAAGCCTGAAGATTTGAGGCTTGAGAAAGACACCAGATACCGGCCTCTCAGATTCATGGAGATTTCTTTGACCTTGGTTGGTAGCTAGTGTGACGCATGATGTCAGATCTTCATATTCAATAAAATCCCTTGAATGGTATGTCTGTGTCGCATTCTGCATTCATTATGACTGTGTTAATTTTTGTCAATACCACTGGGGTTATGTCATGACTAGACACACTAAATTCCAACCATCTGAAACTGATGCGTTCATTATGACTGTGTTAATTTTTGTCAATACCACTGGGGTTATGTCATGACTAGACACACTAAATTCCAACCATCTGAAACTGATGAGTGTCCACACAGTCATAATGAACGCAGAATGCGACACAGACAACAGAATCGCTGCCATACGTACGTATATATAGAAATACTTTGTCTGGGTCGATTGCAAGTTCAACTTTACCGACTGTCTTCGCCAAGTGCCAGCAAAATGCAACCCCCCTATTAGAAGCTTGGTCATTGTAAGCCTGAAGATTTGAGGCTTGAGAAAGACACCAGATACCGGCCGCTCAGATTCATGGAGATTTCTTTGACCTTGGTTGGTAGCTAGTGTGACGCATGATGTCAGATCTTCGTATTCAATAAAATCCCTTGAATGGTATGCCCGGAGGCCCCCCCCCGACACAGCATGTACACTCAGACAACTCATGAAACCTACCTGGGATCGTATCAGTAATGTTGTTGAGATCATCCAGGTATGGCAGGAGCTTGTTAAGTTCACCCAGATCGGCCAGTAGTCTCTTAAAGGTATCCACTGTTGTCTTGTTGGTCAGGATCTTCTCTATGTCCTCTACTAGTTTAGTCAAGCTGTGAAGAGAGACAGGAGACAAGATGATAATCAAAATTAATACATTGTGTACCCGAAAGAACGGTCTAACGCATCAGATTTGTGTTCTGATGGCTAAGTTGTGGGTTCGAATCTTGGCTGCGACCATGGTATTTGTGTCCTTGAGCAAGACACTTGACTGTACAGTGCTCCTCTTCACCCAGGAGTATAAATGGGTACCTGTGAGGGTACAGGTTGATATTGTGGTTAAAAAAGCTTCTGATGCGCTACGGTAGCTCAGGGCTGTATACTCCCCAGGAAGCTGAGAAAGTTTAAGGATTGATATTGGCCCAATGACCAGAGATAATAATGTAAAAGCACCTTGTATCCTTTGGCAATTTGGCGCTCTATAAATCCAGTTGTAGTATACATACATAAATCACGTGGGTGCTTGCCATTCAGTTAATCAGATTAATTTGATTTTGCTGTACAGACCACATGCATGAGCTGTTGAGGGCACATATTGTTAGATCGCTGTGGCCAAATGGGCAGTGATAGTGCAATTTTTTTTTTTGCGTTTGGCGTATTTTACAGATGTGTACATATCTCCAGTGAATCACTGGCTGGTAGAAGTAGATGCGCGTGTAGTACAATAACATACGCACATAAAGTGTACGCACAATGCTCACTTGACTCCAAAGTGCCTATCATCAAGACACTGGATGTTACCGCTAGAGGGCTACAGAGAAAATACAGCTCAGTAGTTGCGTTATACCCAGACCTTACTCACCACAAAATAATCATTTCAGAAATTTGTTATATGTATGCTATATAAGAGAAAAAGCAACATTTTATGCTTGTTTGAAAAATTTAACGTGAGTAACCAACATTTGTCTCTTATCCCTTCTGTGACTGCAAGGGTCAAAATCAGTCAAAATGTTGATATATTTGCTAAGGTATATCTAGTGCACTTAAAAGTCAAACACTGTTAAACCTTACATGTAGTAAGTACATTTACAGGTCAAAATGAGTCAACTGTTTTTGACTGGTAAAAGCATTGTCTGGTATTGTTCAGGGTGGTCAAAATGTCCCTGTGTGCACATTTGGGTCAACAGTCAAAACAGGCAGTTGCCCACTATAGCTACTTGCCGCTAAAGTGCAGCTACAGTATGAGGGTTTAATACAAATAATGGCGTAGAAATATTTACCCTGCATCCCTAAAATTGTTAACCTTCCCGGTGAGTTCGCCGTAGGTCTCGTTCGGGTGGCACTCACTCTGAAAGTCACAGAGGAATGACTGGAGGAAAGGAAGGAGACCTCCTGATGGCAGAGCCTTACTTAGGAAATGACCTGCAGCCAAAAAATTTTTTTTTAAATGAAACGATTTTATTTGAATGAATCTATGGAGAGTATTGATATATATATGTAATTCGCTGATGACTGCAATGTTAAGTTCAGCTATTGGGCTACCAAGTGCTGCATACAGTATGTACATGTACAATGTAGGTTAATAATCATGAAACAATAATAAAAACAAATAGGGGAGAGGGGAAATGTGACCCCCCCCCCCTCTTTTAGAAGCCCATTGAAGAAGAAAACATGTGAATTCATAAAAGTTTTAGAAGTGAGAGGGAAAACAAGTTTGAATGTAGGAAAAACAGTGCATTATGTACTGGTGGAAAATCTATTGTTTGTTAGGCTAAAAAAAGTCTCTGTGTGCGTTGCCTCAGACCCACGTGTCTGCATTTTTACTTTTATTTATTTATTTTTCTTTTGCTATGAAACAATGTCCAATTGCAGCAAAAATTGCTGAATCGATTGGAATTCTGCCGTGCTGTGCTTTAAACGACTTTTTCACATAGGGGTATGAACATTTGCCCGAGTTGTGAGGCCTCTCTTAGCCACCATACTTTGTATATAGGAAATTTGGTCCACGCGTATACAATGTATGACGTATTTGCCTGTCACCCTGTCACCGCAGCGATTTTGAAGCCGACCGATGACAGAAACTGGACACCTTTTTTTGGCCTTGTGGTGGATGTTGAAAAACTGAGGGAAAGTATGTTCTCATACTTATCAAAATTTATGTATATTTGATTTCATTGGAACATTGATCATTTTCTTTAAGGAAGGAACTTTGAAATGATATATTTCATAAAACAGTTGGCAGAACTGTAAAACAGTAAAATAGTGCAAAAATTAATTTAATACAGGACCCACCAAAAATTAGTTTCAGTACATTCACATATTTACTGTAAAACCGTGTTTTTCACGATTATTTTTCAGCTCCAAATGTTTAATTTTACATTTGTTTTCACTTCCTCGAATTAAAAGAGCAATGTGCCAATGAAAAATACAAGTAAAATATCTGGAAATTACCAAAATAGGGAAAAATAGGGAAAAATACGGGCAATATATCTTTAAACAAATGTTTTTTTCAAATATATGTGCTTTGAATTGTAAATCGGAAAATTGTTTTTAAAAATATATTTTTACAGGTAAATGATTTTGATAAAAATCGGCTACATAACATGATATTATTAACCAAGTACATGTAATAGTAAAAGTGAAAAAAAAAATATTCATTTACATGTACATGTATTTAAACAAATTATGATTCACAAACCAAAATAAATCCCACTTATTCAGGTTCATATTACTATGTACAGCAGCGTGTACATTTGTACTTTGTTGATTTTTCCCCGACATTTTGCACTGAATCATACATGTACATACCTGTACATATATAAACCATTTGTAAATATTTAACACAATTGCCATAGTCTGACCTTCACTCGTGCCTATTCATCATACACAGATTGTGTCATGCCCTGTATATAAATCACAATACATGTAATGGTGGGATTCAGTACCTGGCACAGACCAGATACTGGTATTTAGAGCTCATATTTTTTATATTGTTGTACGTTTGACAACAAAGGTTTACATTATTTGGTTTCTGGTGTACATGTTTTTCAAGTCAATTTTAGGGGTGGTGGATGCATCTATTTTTTATCTATTTATTTTTTTTAAATATGAACCAATACTGTCTGAAATGTTTTCTATTTCCCAAATAATTCCTTATTTTCTTTTCAAAATTAGCCCGACATACACTGTACATACGTACTGGACAAATATTTCTGCCTAAAATTTTGTGAATAAAATTGTTTCCTGTTAAGGTAATGTACAGGAAATCATGAGAATGGTGAACAATTATTATTGTATGGATCTACAGGTCTTAATATCGTGTACATACATGTATGTAACAACAGATCAAGGACAGGACTTGCATGTAAATGATTACACACATTGATGTTGTTGCTCTGAAATAAACTGTAGTGTGCCTGAAGGTCATAAGGCTCTATACAACCTTCTTCTGGGCACACAAAGTACAACTTTTTGTCCCAGCAGAAGGATGTAAGCAATAAAATGGCTCCTTTGAAAAAAAGTAGTGCATAACTGTTATATATTTGTTGCTAGAATTACTCCCAAGACATGTTTTTCCATTCCCATGTGGAATTTAACTTTCCTACAATGACTTATAAATGGCAGAAAAACGACCAAACTTTCACACTTGAAACACAATTTTGCATATTAATAATTGCTTACGACATTTTGCCAGTCATATTTTGAAAAGAAGTTGGTTAGAACTCGATCAGTTTGCTCTGATCGTCTTCAGGAGAATGAAGATGATCTCCAGAAGACTTTGGTAACAAAATGACTGAATTATAATCTTACTAAAAACTTAGAAGTCAATTATAAAATAAAAATTCAAACTCACATTCGTCCATTGGTTCGGGCATCTCCTCCCTCCTGACTAGCACAAGGACCAAGAAGATTATGATTGGCCAAACCAACTCGACACCCAGACGGACCTGTGACAGGTTTGCAAGGGATCACAGGATTCAGTTATTGCAATCACACAATATCACTCTATTTGTTTAAAGTGACAAGATCTCGTTTCGGTTTGTGGTAACACCATGTGTTTATCTCAACTAACGCGAAGCTGAGACAAGGGACAAGATCGTTGGGATCAGAGCAGACTTTTGACAGGGCATGGAATCGGTGTTCTAGTTTTAGATGAACTCATTGACTGAAAATAATATCCCACGAATGCACGCTGGCTTAGAAAACCGGGCACAATATGATCATATTACTGTGACTGCTGTATAAATGTCATTATTATGCAACCATTGGCTCATTATGGCCCTGTTAAGGTATTATTTTCAGTCAGTGAATGCGTATAGAAATAGGACACTGATTCCATTTGCTGTCGGCTGTGATCGTGACGATATTGCCCCTTTAACTGCTTGTTAGGATTGATCTAAAAAAAATAATGTCCTTCATCGTCTTTAGAAAACAAAGGAAAACTCTTATTAACCCTAATCCCCCCTTATAGGCATTTCACAGGCTCCCTGCTGAATGAGACAAAATGCAACAACAGGAAAGTGTGCAGGATGCTCAATGCAACAAGATCCACCAGCTAGAACAATGGTTCTTTTGTTCTCTGCCGAGGACGACAAGATGCAACAACTGTTTACATCTGTAACAGCTTGTTGCATTGAGCATGGTTAGGGTTAAAGGGAAGATACAACATTGGTGATTAGCTCATTGCAAAATTACCAAATTATAATCTCTGATTTCTGGTCATAGATCAGCTTCAAAAGCGGTGCGATGATGTGTTTTTTTAGTAACTAATACATGATACATGTATACACAGGGACCAAATTTCCCATATACAAAGTATGGTGGCTAAGAGAGGCCTCACAAATCGGACAAACATTCATACCCCTATGTGAACAAGTCATTTAAAGCACAGCACAGTGAATTCCAATCGATTCAGCAATTGTGGCTGCACGTGGACATTGTTTCATAGCAAAAACAAAAAATAAAAATAAAAATGCCAACACGCTGGTATGAGGCAAGGTGTTAGCCAGGAAAATGTAGGGTGTCTAAATTTGCTTGAAATTTCAAAACAGGGTGTCCAATATTGAAATAGAGTGTCCAAAATTGAAACAGGGTGTCCAAAATTGAAACAGGGTGTCCAAAGGACTGCCATACACCCCCTGGCTAATACTGTAGTCTGAGGCAACACACACGCAAACCAGAAACCGGAGGTTTTGTTTTATGAGAAGTTGGTAAAGGTACCAATCATCCTTTAAAAAACAAACAAACAAACAAACAAACAAACAAACAAACAAACAAACAAACAAACAAACAAACAAACAAACAAAAACAATGTTGTACCTTGTCTTCAATGAAAGAAAAACAATAACTCAGGGAAACAAATTAGAATACATATATGCCCACCTTTTGCCTCCGTCGTAATGTGAAATTCTTCCATGTCAACAGCGACAGCTGAGAGAAGAACCCCATCTTGCCTACAGGTACGTTTCTGGACGTCTAATCTTGAACAACTTTTACAAAGGCAAGCCAAAGTTTTAACAGTACACACGTTCAACTGACATTCAGTACGTAGTCTGATTTGGAGTGTCATTCAAAAACCACCTCACACAGTATCAGCATAAGTAATAATACTTAATAGTGTTTTTTTTTTTATAGTTTGATGAAATTCTTGCCTCGGGTGATAAACAATTGATTTAATTTTGCCAGTTGGACCTTGCAGTTTTCCTTGGATGCCAGAAAGTCATTGTACATGCACAAACATGTCCATCTCCGATGTTGAGGGTTGTGTGAATGTATCCTGTGCTGTCCGGTGTCATGTGAATCAATGTAATTGTAAGGTTTACAATTTAACGTTAATAGTCATTTCACTATTGTTCTGTGGAAGTAAAACAGAAAGTAAACACTATTTTGAGCAGTGATTCTGCTTTTTGTACACTGTAGTTTCTTTGAATTTGCATTAGGGTAGAATGTCATATCCGACCACCACGTTTTCCCATTCAATATAACCAATAATGTAATCTTACCTACCTAGTAAGGTGGAGAACATATGGATGATGATGGACATATACTGTACTTAAAATTATTCCAGGATATTTATTTCATGAAAAATCAGGCATTTTTGGTATACGATGACTTCCTCAGTCATGTCAGTCTGATCTTGTAAACTCCCCAATTAGTGACCAACACAGTCATTGTACATGTACATGTGCAGTGGCAACTATAATAGGATCCTTCTATTTTTTGAAGGGGAGGATTTTTTTTTAGAAGGGAAATAAAGTCCGATAACCATCATAAAAGTGGATTTTAAAGATAGTTTTCGCTTTCTGTACCCCCAAAAATCGATAGAATCATTTTTTAATTGGTTAGTGGTTGCAAAAAAATCCAAAAAAAACCTTAAAAAGTGGCGGTCGGATACGACATTCTTTCCTTGCATTATACTCTGCTGAATTCGTTTTTTACATCCACTTGATGATAGGTTAATAAATGCTTACTGTAGTTGCATGAGTGACACAATGCTCTTCATGAGTGCAATTGGACCAATTTATGAGGAAAGGAATAATTTTAATATAAAACCTGGTCTACTCTAATTCTGGAGTAGTGCAATTTAACAATAATGAACATTATCATGGGAAAGAATGTAGAGGATAGAATGTCATATCCGACCGCCACTTTTTCTCGCTCATTATAACCAAAAATATCATCTTACCTGAGAACAAGTGTATGCACATGCAGTGAAATGTTGGCCATTTTGTCGTCTGCTAAAAGCAGACATTGTACATAAGTGGTGGTTTTGGGTTTGACATTCTCTCCCAATCATAAATTAACATACTGTACATATAAATAATTATCATTTAAGGAATACTAGCCTATTCTGGTATACTCATGTTGTTAAAGATTGTGATTCGTGGAAAGAATGTAGTAGAATACAAACGCCACGTTTCTATCATGACAAATATATCACAGCAGCAAATTGGTGTAGAAATATATTGTTTATCAAGCCCACAACTCAGAAGAGTGTAGTGTCATGTATAAACATGGAGGAATGGTATAATAACTGTGCAACAACTTTCATTCAATATGAATACCCATACATGTATAAACGCATGCCAGTCAACTCACCCCCTGTCAAACTCGCCCATTACAATCTCGCCCCCTGCTTGTACAAACTCGCCTCCTAACAAACTCACCCCTCACAAAGTCGCCCCCTGACAAACTCGCCCCTCGGAAAGCTCGCCCCTCGACAAACTCGCCCCCTGTAATTTTTGGATGCATCTCACGCTATTGAGACTGGTTTAACCAGTTCGCGTCGGGAATAAAAAAGTTTTTCTGGGCCCCTGTGCGGGTTTCTTTTCCCCACACAAACACGTTAATGGAAGCTTCCACAGCGCGTGGCCACGTCTACCGAGCATGTCACTGTACACTCGGCTCGTTGCCACGTCAACCGAGCATGCATACAAATATTCCGGAGTTTCCTCTGGCGTGTATATAATACTAATAGACGCTCTCCGATCCGTGGTGCAGAAAAAAATTGCGTGTATACACGGCCTCCGACGCGAACTGGTTAATATAAGAGAACAAATAAAACATTATTATAAAGGCAGGATGTACGGGGACATAAATTTTAATGGATTATTAGGCGCTATTGAGACTGATTAGTTTATGTACAGTAAGAGAGAAAATCAAACATAGGGCCTAATAATTTCAACTTCGCATTTTATCTAACAAAAATAAATAGTACATAAAATAATTCAACAGTTACAACTAAATTAGAATAAAACAAAACAGTTATGATTTATACGATGTATACTATATTTTTTTATTATGTATGATGTATATACTATGAAAAAATTATTTGTTTGATTTAATTACATTTTAATTATCTGTATTTTGTATTTTGTATGTAATTAATTATTTATTTTTATTTTACTTATTTATTTTACTCAGTATTTTGTTTAGCTAGTTTCCTATTTAATCTATTTAATTGTAACTGTAAATGAATTATTTCTTGTAATATTTATTTTCGTAAAATAAAACGTCAACTGGAATGATGTTAGGTAAAACTTGTAGCTTTGCATGGTGAAGAGGATAAGTAAGACTTATTGTGGTGACACATGTGAAATTCTCAATTGAGTAGTAATTACTTCTGAAAATAACTGCCTTTATTATAATAATGTTTAATTACTCTCGAAACGTCGAGTTGTACCTCCAGTTCTTTTCAGAACTAATTAGTAAATACTACTCAATTGAGCATTTCACATGGTGTCACCGCAATTACTCTTACATGTACTTATCCTCCTCACCATGCAAAGCTACAAGCTCTACTCTCTTATATTCTAAACCAGTCTCAACAGTGTGAACTGCGTCAAAAAATTACGGCGCGGGGGGCGAGTTTGTAGAGGGGCGAGTTTGCTGAGGGGCGAGTTTGCCGGGGGCGAGTTTGCCGGGGGGGGGGGCGAGTTTGCTGAGGGGTGACTTTGTCAGGGGGTGACTTTGTGAGGGGCGAGTTTGCCAGGGGGCAAGTTTGTATCGACAGGGGTGAGTTTGTAAGGGGGCCAGTTTGTAAAGGGCGAGCTTGTATTGTAAGGGGCAAGCTTGTAAGGGGCGAGTTTGCCAGGGGGCGAGTTGACTGGCATCCTAAACAACAGATAAACCATCATTGCTCCACTCATTTCCTGGCCGTACACTTAACTGTTGAGTGTTAGTGTTAGTGTTAGGTCTGCCGTACAGCGTTAGCCTACATGTACATGTCTATAAAAATAATAAAAAATGCAAAATTACTCAGCGACTTCCATTACATTCATCATTACTGACTGTATTACCATTTGATGTGCTAAATAGCCATTGTCTTCGCATTTCACCATCAGATCATTTCGAGCAAGGACCACATGTAACACTAACAGTCTAGTAACAGCACAGCCGGCTGTGTAAATCCTAGAATGTGGCCGATTTATTCGTCACGTCATCTCGATTGAGCGAGTACAACGTCGGCTTCCAAGAAACTACAATGGCAGGATGTACATGTAAATGTACATGGGATGGACACCTACATGTACATGTAGCTAGGTAGCGCGTCGTTCGTGTTGAAAATACTATCGAATCGATGTTGAGCGCTGTTTATTATCAAGGTACAATGCGCATTCTCAAGAATGCGCATAACGGACTGTTACATAAAATAATTAATGATTCGCTAAAAATGAGGGTCGAGATTATCATTTCGTAAATAAGGCGACCTTTCAGAGATTCATAGAGGGCTTGGTGATAAAATAATGGAAGCGAAAACTGCATATTATATCAACTGTTTGACCATTAAAAAAACCTTTATATCAGATGGTAATTGTATTTTGTTATTAATTTGATATAGGCGAATTTCTATTTTTTTTTTTAACTGGATAGGCCTAAGTATAAATGATCCGGACTTTTGTATATAAATCATTGCAAGTGAATTGAATAGAGCTAAACTAAATTAAGTAATACCTTTATTTTATTTATTTTTTCTTGAATGTGGAGTTATACGACTCCGTTTATTCAGTAACCTTCAATACAAATTTCACATAGGCCTAACATACTCAAAAACAATAAGTACTCAAATTATTAAAGGTTGTATCTAAAAACAAAATTTGCTATGGTATAATACATTTAAAAATAATGAGTAGAGATCAAATTAAGATGGAAAGATGAAAACAAAAATTAAAGGCTAAAATTAACTTGGTCACCCTTTCCCAACGAACACAAAGCAGAATTACGTGTATAGTAATTTACAAAAAACTCTATACTTAACCTTTTCTTTTCGAAGTAGAGAAACAGTTTCAGGGTTTGTTTAAATCTAGCAATGATATTGATTTCGTTTAAACTACTACTGAAAACGTTTTCACACCTAATATTCCAAATTTGGCGAAGCATTTTACATACAATTACTGCCGAGACTCCCTTTAAGTTATAACCAAGTATTCTGTCGGAATCAGTCAGATATAGAAACTTATTGCCCGTGAATTGTCTTAGGTGTTCAATATAGATCCATGCATCCATAGTGCGACTACAATAAATAAACAGGTGTTCATGAGATTCATTCTCAGTTTCACAAAGTGGACAGATTACATTTTCAACTATACCAATCTTATCTTTAGTGGCATGAACACGAAACCTGAGTTTGTATAAAAATTGTTTGTCTTCATGATCCATGAGAGGATTTTTCCATATATTTATTATCCCAAACTTTATACCATTCTAGATTAAAACTGAGGTGAAGGATTTCTTGCCACTTTTTTTGAATCTTAGGGGTGGTGAATTTTCTCAAAATAATGTGTCTGTAAATAGATTTGGTGCTAGTGTCATTGATGAAAAGGATGGAATCATTTTTCTGATCCTCCATTATTAAACATTCGCTGACTTGACTAGGTGGCCCTTGTCTTTTTTCCTTAATTAAGGAAAAGTCAATATGATTTTTGATTCTGCTTACCATTCTCCCCGCATTTATATTCTTATTACAAATACTAGCAATTTCTTTAAAAGTAATTAATTCACCATGACGGCTAATATCCTTAATATAATGAAAACCATTAGACTTAAGCGTAGGGCTCTCTAGGACTGAATTGTCAATAGTAGCTTTGGAGTTATTCCATAAGGGAACCTCACCACATTCAAGCAAAGAAAAATTACACTCTAATCTCCCTCCGGCTTTTTGAAAGGCAGAAATTACATCTAAATTTATATAAAAAATGGTAGTTTTCAAAGGTTTTTTACATTAGCAAAAATATACCATTCTAAGTGGTTAGCTCCACTAGCTTTACTTATCCAATAATCAAAAAGGATTTTCCATTTACCATTTTCACGAGAATAACGAGATAACCATTGTAGCTTTAAGCTCATTAACTTACAATTTATATCGATGAGGCCCATCCCTCCTAATCCTTTAGGACCTGTGATAGTGTTTTTATTTTATCTCTTTTTCTATCCCAAAAGAAGTTCCAGATCATGTTGCTCATTTTCTTAGTTAGATCATCTGGGCAAGAGATAACACTGCCAAGGTAATTAATACTAGCCCCTACAAGAGTATTGACAATAACAACTTTCCCGTTAAGTGTTAAATTGCGTTTGGACCATTTTGTCAAGTATACATTGCATTTTACTAATTCTGGGATTCCAATTATCAGCAGGCTCCACCGCATTACCAATAATGATACCTAGAATTTTTAACTTATTGTCCCAACTAAAATTACAAGGTTTATCTTTTCTGTCTTTCCAATTCCCCAACCACAGACCTTTAGATTTATCAACATTAATTTTAGAGCCACTGCCTCTACAATATGTCTCAAGAATATCACTAATAACACGATTCACTATTACTACTGACAAATAGACTAGTGTCATCAGCATGTTGAATTAACCGAATACTGCTTTCTCCTCTTGGGCAAGCTATACCTTTAAGATTAATATTATTTCTAATTAAAACTGCAAGACCTTCAGCACATACAGAAGTGGAGATAATGGACAGCCTTGTCTTATTCCTCTTTTTACTTGAATAGGAGAACCGATATAATTATTGACAATGATATGACTACTAGGGTTACTGTACAAAAGCTTAATCCACTTAATGAGGCTAGGAGGAACATTCATTTTATACATAACAGTAAACATATAATTCCAGTTAATACGGTCAAAAGCCTTCTCTTGATCAACGCTAATTAAAGCAGCATCTAGATTCTCCCAATTGGCATAGTCGATAATGTCACAAAGAAGCATAAGGTTATCATGTATCTTCCTCCCGGTAACCCCACAGGTTTGTTCCTCTCCAACGAGAAAAGGCATGATAGTTTTCTATCTATTAGTGATGACCTTAGAAAGAATTTTATAATCAACATTCAGTAAGCTAATAGGTCTCCAGTTTTTTAATTCATGTCTGTTCCCCGAATTTTTGTAAATGAGTTTAATAATAGCACTGTTCATCGACTGACAAAGGGAGCCTGATTGGAAACAGTAATTAAAAACTTCTAAAATATCAGAACCGATGGTTTCCCAAAAGGTTTGATAAAACTCAACAGTTAAACCGTCCAGACCTGGGGATTTATTTTTATTCATCTGAGAAAGAGCAATTTTAACTTCTGCTTCAGTGATCTCCTTCTCAAGATTAGAATATTTGTCGTAAGGAATTTCTTTATCATCAATATTGGTAACTATTTCATTCAGATGAAATTTGGAAATGTCTTCGGAATTGTACAAATTACCATAAAAAGTATTAGCGCATTTAAACATATCTTCAATATTATCAACCATTTTACCTTCAACATTGAGAAGTTTGTCCATTTTAGTACTGTTAACTTGTTTTTTCTCTAATTGTAGGAAAAATTTAGAAAGTTTTTCACCCTCAACTTTCATGATGTTACGGGTAGTAGTATGTTAGATGATGAAGGCCGACCATTGCTTCAAAATGATGTTTTTGGGTTTTTTTTTAAACACTCATAGAGAATATCTTCTTTTGAAATGAATTTAAATAAAAAAAAAAATGGGTAAGAATAATTGTTTTTATTAAAATACGCTAAACGCTAATGAGTACATTTTTTTAATCTCACAGATTTTTAGTAAGAATAATTGTTTTTATTTAAGAGCTTGTTTTACTCAAGCTCATTCGTTTCTACAGCGCTACAATCGTATTGTAATAAAAAATGAAATTGGTAAGCATATCTTCTTTTGAAATGAATTTAAATTAAAAAAAAATGGGTAAGAATAATTGTTTTTATTAAAATACGCTAAACGCGAATGAGTACATTTTTTAATCTCACAGATTTTTAGTAAGAATAATTGTTTTTATTTAAGAGCTTGTTTTACTCAAGCTCATTCGTTTCTACAGCGCTACAATCGTATTGTAATAAAAAATGAAATTGGTAATAATAATTGTTTTTTCCTATAATTGATAGGAAAAATTAACATTTTAAACCGTGTTTAAAAAACCCCCCAAAAACATCATTGCTCGCAACGATCGGCCTTCATCATCTAACATACTACTGGAAGGTTCCTTAAAAAGTGACATAAAAAAGATTTAAAATGATTTGACCCCATCAAAAATCGATGAGGTAAAGAGTGTTTTTTTTTTTTTTTAAATAGTTCATATAAAAATGAGACTTTAAAAAGTGACATAATGAAATAACTATTATCTAGTTTAATAATAAAGATGCCTACTCCTCGCTATTTATCGAAATGGACATTGGATGAATTGAAAAATTTTGTGCAACAGAAACAAATTCGTATAATTTCAAACGGTACGAGTAGATTTAAAAAACGTGTTTATTACAAAGCTGTAAAATTTTATAAAAAAACCCATAAACAAAAACCATTGTACGAGTTAAATTTGGTTGAATTGAAAAGGCGCATAGCTCTCGAAAATATTGAGTTACCGTTACACGGCTCGGGAGCGAGATCGGGGTTGATTAAAAAAGACTACATTAACGTTATTAAAAGGTTTTACAATATAGAAACCAAGTTGAGATTTAACCGCCCCATTAATGGTGGTAGTTATTTACGTCAACATTTAATGATTGTCACGTTGAATCATAGCAAAGAAAAAGATTTACATGTTTTTTGGAGAGCTGTAACTCCAACCATCATCGCGGTCCTAAAAAAGGACTTGAAGGATTTTAAATCGTTAAAGTTTATGATTTATATACGAATTAAATTACTTAAAGTAAAACCAGACGGCGATGATGAAGCTGAACCAAACGTTCATAATAATGGGCAAATTGTTTTATTAAATTTGCATGATATCGATAATGTATTAGATACGATACTTTCACAAATTCAAGAGACTTTAGAAAGATATACTCAAGAAGGTAGTGGATGGGTAATAGATCGCATCGTTTCAATGAACGTTAGAATTAGTAAGTATCAACCTTTAAGAGGAGGTTCTTACATAGATCTATGCAAATATATTAAAAATAAAAATGCGTGCATCAACGTAAAAAATAAAGACGACGATTGTTTGCGATGGGCTTTACGCGCGCATCGTTTTCCCGCGTCTGATCATTCTGATAGAACGAGCAAGTACCCGATAGATGATGGTTTTAATTTTAACAACATTGACGCACCAACTCCAATCAATGACATTAAACGAGTAGAAAAACAAAACAATATAGCGATAAACGTTTTTGGTTGTGAGTCAGACGTGATAATCGTTTATCACGTTAGCGATCAACCAGCAGAGATGGATCGCATAAATTTACTATTGATTCACAAAGAAGAAAAAGAAGGAACTAGATCTCACTACGTCTACATTAAAGACTTGAATAAACTTCTTTCCGACCAAACGAAACACGCGAATCGTAAACATTTTTGTTTTAGATGTTTACAAGGTTTCTCGACAGAATTATATCTCGAAAGACACGTAGAAATGTGTAATGGAATAAACGGCAGACCAACGACTATCGTAATGCCCGAAAAGGGTAAAAACGATAAAATAAAGTTTATAAATTTTCATAAAAAGATGAAAGTTCCATTCGTAATATACGCCGACTTTGAAAGTATTATTAAAAAGATCGATGACGTAAATGATACCAATACTACGAAACTACAAGAACACGTCGTTTGCGGTTATTCGTACGTCGTTGTTTGTTGCGATGGTACAAGTAGCTCTCCCGTTACGTACAGGGGAGAAGACGCGGCTAAACATTTTTTATATGAGTTACAAAAAGAAGAAGAAAAGATTAATGAAATATTTAAAAATCCTAAAAAATTAAACATGACTAAAGAAGACTGGCGAGATTACGACTCTGCTAGCGAGTGTTGGGTATGCGAAAAGATGTTTTTTAAAGACCTCTCAGCAGAGTTCAAGTGGGAAAAGGTTAGAGATCATTGTCACATTACCGGAAAGTATAGAGGCGCTGCGCATAATTGTTGTAATTTTAAACTCAGTTTAAAACCAACAAAAACTTTTATTCCGGTCGTATTTCATAATTTGCGAGGCTACGACTCTCATCTCATTATGCAGGCCGCCGGTCTCATCGAGGGAAAAATAAAGTGTATTCCAAACAATATTGAATCGTATATTTCTTTTAGTATTAATCAACTACGATTTATAGATAGCGCTCAATTTTTACCATATTCGTTGGACAAACTCGTACAATCAAACGATTCTTTTCCAATAACGAGTAAACTAGAACCCGACTCTGAAAAATTTAATCTCATTAAAAGCAAGGGCATTTATCCTTACGAGTACATGGACTCTTTCGAGCGTTTCAATGAAACGCAACTTCCGTCGATAGAATCGTTTTACAGCGGTTTAAACGATAGTAACATTACAATTGTAAATTACGAGCACGCTAAAAACGTTTATAACAAGTTTGGTTGTGAAAACTTGGGTGATTATCACGATTTGTACGTGCGTACCGATACTTGCTTGTTGGCGGACGTATTTGAAAATTTATAGAAATTTTTGTATGAAAATTTATGGATTAGATCCAGCTCACTATTATACTAGTCCTGGGCTAAGTTGGGACGCTTGCTTAAAACATTCGAAACAAACTTTAGATTTGTTTACAGATATCGACATGCATTTGTTTACAGAAAAGGGTACGCGAGGAGGAACGTGCATGGTGAGTAAACGATACGTGAAAGCAAATAATCCATATTTACCCGACTACGATAAAACGAAACCAACGAGCTATATTATAAATTTGGACGCTAATAATTTATACGGCGACGCTATGAGTCAACCTTTACCAACCGGTAATTTTAAATGGTTGAGCGAAAAACAAATTGACAAACTCATGAGAGATGGATTTAAAAACAATAAAGGATACATTTTAGAGGTTGATTTAGAATATCCCAAAGAATTACACGATTCTCACAATGCGTATCCACTCGCGCCAGAGTCGTTGATTATTCCGAAAGAATGGATGAGCGACTATCAAAAGAATTTACTAAAAGATAAACCCGCTCCAAACGTTGCTAAATTAGTACCAAATTTATGTAACAAGGAAAAATACGTGCTTCATTATCGTAATTTGCTATTGTATATACAACAAGGTATGAAACTGACTAAAATTCATAAAGTTTTACAGTTTGATGAATCGTGTTGGATGAAATCGTATATTGATTTAAACACTCAACTAAGAAAAGATGCCAAGAGTGATTTTGAAAAAGATTTGTACAAACTCATGATCAATTCGGTTTTTGGAAAAACGATGGAAAATGTACGAAAGCGCGTCAACGTACATTTGAAGCATTTAAACGATCCAAAATCAGAAAATGAAATTCGCAGGTTCATCGCGAAACCATATTTTGCAGAGGCTAGGATTTTCGATAACGATCTGGTTGCGATCCACATGCACAAAACAAAAGTTAAACTCAACCGCCCGATCATTATTGGAATGAGTATACTGGATTTATCTAAGGTTCACATGTATGATTTTTATTACAATCATTTAAAGCAAAAATACGGTAATAATTGCGAGTTGATTTACACGGATACGGATAGCCTCCTCTTGAAAATTAAAACGAAAGATGTTTACAAAGATATGAAAAAAGACAAGCATTTATATGATTTTAGTAATTATGACAAGAGTCATTTTCTGTTTTCTGAAAAAAACAAAAAAGTGATCGGTAAATTTAAAGACGAGTGTCCAAAAACTGTAATTTCTGAAGTTGTTTGTTTAAGACCCAAAATGTATTCTATACTTACTTCGGATAAAGCTGAAATAAGAAAAGCTAAAGGAGTTAAAAGACAAGTTTTACAACAAAATATTAATCACGAGCGATATAAACAAGTTTTATTTCTTGAAGAAACTCTACGTCACCCCATGAATTTTATTAGACACGTAAACCATAGACTATATACAACTCGAATAAATAAAATATCACTATCTCCTCTAGATACAAAGAGATACATTTTAGAAGACGGAATACACACTCTTGCTTACGGTCATTACTCTCTGATTAACGACGAATGATTGGGGGATTCATCGTATCTCTAGGAATAATTTGTATTTCTTCTCTTACAAAACTACGAGCGGGGCCTCCTTCTACGCCTAGCGACGCAGGAGCTACATAATACAATATGGGTTGATTAGCAGCCTTCATCGTTTTAGATATTCTATAAATTTTTAAACTCCATATAGGATCGGTCGCTCTACGTCTCGTATCTTTTTCAGCTTCACCCGGCGCGTATAAATACCGAACTAGCGAGTTTAATGGAATTCTTTTTTCACGCTGTCGCGAAGCGTTCTTTTTACCCGGTGAGGCTGGATTTTGCTCAACGCTATCTAATTTAATAGCGTCTTTGGGTTTCGAGTTAATCAGTCGCGTCGTCTCGTTGTTTAACGCTTTTACGACCGCCGGTAATCTTTTAACCCATTCTCTATTTCTAACATTTTGTGCAATTTCTTGACCGTATTGATGCGAAAATAATCTTTCGCTCAAAGTTCTATTAAATCTCTCAACGATACCCTGAGCTCTGTGATTACCAGCTTCTCCTCGCTGAATTTTTACATTATGCTCACTCATCGATATAATAACGCTGCTCATAAATTCTTTTCCGGGGTCGACTTTTATAATTTTAGGCCAAACCAACGGCGATCGCTCGTAAATTTTTTTAAAAGCATCGCTTACTCGCGCGGCTGTTTTATCGATTAAAGGTACTGCAGCTTTATATCTGCTGGCTTCATCCACGACGGTTAACGCGTACTTGTACGTAATTCTACCGACTTTGTCGTGTGGAAGAAACAACAAGTCTGCTTGATGAACCTCGTTTGGTTTTTCAAGCGTACTATTACTACTGGTTGGTCTCGGAATATATTTAGGATAGGGTAAATAAATTTGCCACAGCGCTTGCTTTTTTATCCATCGTCGAACGAGTTTTACATTTACTTTAGTTTCTTTAGCCAGCTTGCTGATTGCTGATTGACCTTTGTAGTATCCTCTCGGACTATAATAAGCGTTGGATAGTTTTCGTTCATCCATTTAATATTTATAAATATTATTCTTAACATTCTATTCAGCGGGCATGAGTGAATTTGGTAAAATTCCTTGTTTCACTAACCACATTTGCGTCGCACCGCTTAATGTAATCGTCGCGGTTAGTTTTAACCCGTCTTTTATATCCAATTTTCCTAAATCAGCTGGTTTCATTTTAAATATTTTTTCACCTAGCATGCTGTATAAAATTACTAAAAGAGTCATAACTGAGCTGTGATAAATTGTATCGGCGATCGTTTTCGTATTTATAGAAGACATGTTTATAATCGTTAAACATAATAAAAACTTTTTATTCCATTTCAAGTTCTCTGGGGGTGGGTGGTGTAACGCTAGCGAGTTTAACGGGTTCGTTTTTAACGGGTTCGTTTTCGCTGTCGCGGAGCGTAAATGTTGGTTCTGAGCTAAACAAGAAATAAGC
Source organism: Zoroaster sp. YZ-2022 (assembly GCA_029582265.1). Classification (NCBI taxonomy): domain Eukaryota; kingdom Metazoa; phylum Echinodermata; class Asteroidea; order Forcipulatida; family Zoroasteridae; genus Zoroaster; species Zoroaster sp. YZ-2022. Next base: position 36,230,265 of record CM055825.1, read on the forward strand.
TCCAATAACACCAACTCCAATAGCAATATAAAAATAATTGTAACTCGTTTCATCGCTTATAGTTTCTTTATAACCTTCGCTATGATGCTGGTTAACGCTTTTCGCGGGTTCTCTAGCGAGTTTAACGTTAGCGAGTTGTAGTTTTTTCTGTCTATTAAGTTCGGCGAGTTTTTTACCGGCAGCGACTCTGTTTGGGTTTTTTTGTTTAGTCGCTGGTTTCGTCACTGTCTTTGGTGTTGGTTCTGGAATCTCCTTCGGTACAGTCGAGTTGGTTTCCATCGCTTTTATTAGGTATTGAAGATAATGTTTCTTCTTCTTTTCTTTTTAAATGTTTTGCCGTAATCAGCGAAACGCTGATCGGAGCGAGAAACATACCGTACTTGTAGTATATTTCACACAACGTTGTATTAAGCATGCTATTAATGAACGGATCTTTTTCTAAATCTGAAATTAATTTACCTTCATCATCAATTTGAAATTTATGGCCGTACAAATCAATACGATTTAAACTAAGCTCCAATAGTTTAGCGTATAACGTTATAATGGCGCTACCTAAAGACTGAGTAATATCGCGACCTAATTTTGTTTCGTATTGCGCGTGTAATACTTTTCGATCTTGCTCGCTCAAAGCTTCAATATCACCAACGCTTAGTTCTTTACCGAAAAACTTTTTAGAGTCTCCTCCTATTACGACCGATAAAAGACGTTGTTTCAGCAATAAGCTATCATCGTTGATATTTTCGTTAATGAGTGGCGTCTGTATATTTTCGTTTAATACCTTATGTACTTCTTCCATTTATTATACGTACTAGAAGAATAATCGATTAAATTTATTAAAAAATATAAGAACCAATAATTAGTTTTAGATAACCCATCGACGTTTAAAAGCTCGTTAAGATTTAACATTAGATCTTTTACTCGTTCAACATCTATACTATGACATATACCTTTTACTTTTTCAGTATTATCGTTTAATACTTGTACCAACTCGCTTCTTTGTTGAGAGGTATTTACGAGTTGGTTAAGATTATATATAAAATCATTTACTCGTTCAACGGATATATTCGTAAATACTCGTTCAGCATTCATATTTATAAATATGCTTTATAATATTTATTAAATTACCCTTGACTTTATGGGTAATCTAAGCGTAATTGCCCTTGACCTAAGAGTAATTACCCTTGACTTTATGGGTAACCTAAGGGTAATCTAAGCGTAATCGCCCTTGACCTAAGAGTAATTACCCTTGACTTTATGGGTAACCTAAGGGTAATCTAAGCGTAATCGCCCTTGACCTAAGAGTAATTGAAGAGTAATTACTCAGTCACGTATTTCATAACCGGTAGGCTGATCCGTTTTTAAAATTAATTTACGATGTTTAACTCTTTTTAATTTTTCATGAATTTCTATTCTCAACTCGCGAGTTGGTATAACATCATTTTCTCTAAGACAATTCTCGTACGAGTCTCTATCTTTACAATAAAATAAACATATCCATTTGAGTTGTTCTCTAAAATCTTTCAATACGCTATTATATTTTTGTGAAAGAATCCAACAGCTGTGTCGTATGTGTCTACCACTAAAAGCCAATTGAGTAATCATACATTTATTATTCTCGTCATATTTTTTATAATGCAACTGTTTATTCGCGCTACAATCGTCTATGATAAACAACGTTTCTTTATTTTTGAAAGCGTCGCTATAAATTTGTATAGCCCTATTCAGCGATATGTCGTTTAAATCATTAACATGTACGTTATCGTCGTTTAGAACCCATTTTCTATTTTTGTACGCATCATTGTTGAAAATGGTAGGGCATAATATAACGATATTTTCAAAATATTTAAAATATTCATTTTGAATTAAATTTAAAACAAATTCAGTTTTACCACATCCCGTTTGTCCGCAAATTAACGCAGCGTGTGGATATTTAAGTAACATTTTCTTTTTAATATTAAACGTTTTTTTTAATAATCGACCGATTCGAAACGCGAGTTTCTAATATTTAGTTGCGCGTCCATGATAATAAAAGTATACATGTTTAGTTCACCCGCACTCTCGGCTTCTTTTTCAATTTGAATGGTAATTCCTTCGGACAAGTTTTGCACTCGTCTTCCGCTTCCGTGTAATACATTATCGGTACTCGTTCTTAAATCTAAAAATAAACCGTATCGATTAAGTAAATAATTCGATAGTTTAACGTTTGATAAATCTAGAGCTTGTACGACTCGTATAGCGTGTTGTTTTCTCGAATCGCCGAAATATTTTGAAATCTCTTCCCATTGTTGATATCTTTTCATTCCGTGCGCGTAGAGTTGATTGGGAACGCCTTCGATAGTAATACTAACTTTTGTTATTTTTGGATTATAAAACTTGTTGCTTTCTTTCACGTCGGGTTCTTTGAATAGAAACAATATTCCTTTCATACTTTTTGCTGGGGTATTTAAATTTATATTCCACATTGTATCTTTTTTGTTGTACGTAGTTACGCTCTGTCTCAGTACGCGATCAAACAATATACTCGTTCTATCGCTGTATTGATTTCTAATTGTTCTAGCGAGTTCTGGCATATGAACAACCTCAAATTCTAAAGAAATTCCACTTATAACATATTTTGCATTGTCGTCGGTGCTTTTGATCACATTTTCAAATTTATTAAACACGAGTTCGTAAGTCAATCGATCTCCTATACCCGACTGATAGTAAGGTTGATGATCGGTCAACAATTCAAAATCCAGCGGAATGTAATACCTATTTTTATACGCGTCTGCGATAGCTTTATCCGCTCCACCGTTGCCCGCGGGAACTTTATCGCTAGCGTCTATTCTCATTTTAGTTACGTTTTCAGTTTCGATTCCTTGATACACTAAATTTTCGCGCTGATCTTTGGTCAACCATTCGTCTTTGTAACAATTGAATACATCCGCATCGTCTAAACTAAATATTTCATTTCCTTCCATTTTAATGATTATGTGTTTTACGATAGCTCTACCGATGTTTTGCACCAACGTTCTATTTTCATCGTTGACGCTAACGAGTTCAATGTTGAAAGCTAATCGCGTTGTATTTGGAACGATGACGTCGTTCATTCCTAAATTTGGAAAACGAACCGTCAACAATTGATTTTCGTTTATGGTACTCGGATTGTTTGTAATGACGACTTTTTGGCGCATTCCTTTTACGCCTCGAGGTTCTCTTATTCTTCTGTTTGGATCTAGCGTATCTCCGTACGTATTACTCGTCATATTTAACGTAGTTAAATATAATAATTTATATATAATCTACGTAAAACTATATTTAACATCTATTATAAATGGTGTCTGTAGCGATGATGGTTGGAGGTGCGGTAATTAATGCGTTAGCGTTTACCGGATCGAATTTTTTATTTAGTAATTTACGTGGTAATGACGCTGAACAAGAACGTAAACGACACGATTTAGCGTTGGAACATCTTTCGAAAGCTAGAGACGAATTTAGTAAAAAGCGTTTAAAATATATAGATTATTTAAATGAGAAAATACAAAAAGAATCGGGCGCGATAAGAACTTTTAATAACATTAACGAAGCGATGCAAGAATATTCGCGAGTTACCAATACACGAGTAAATTTACCTCTCGATTTAAGACAAGAACCGCGATTAGAAGATTTTTACGTTCCTAGCGAAGATCAAAAAACGGGAGAGATTGTATTTATCATTATTGGTATGAGTGTAGTTGGTTACGCGAGTTATAGATTGTTAAAATAAAAGATATTTATAAAATGGAAGAAGGAGGAAACCCATATATAGAATTAGACCCAATGTTTAATCAACCCGAAGATGAATATTTTGATGATGAAATGCGTGTCAACAACTTGGGTGATATTCCGATGGAACGAGAAACTTCTTTTAGTACACCGACTTTATCTCAAGAAAATAGATTACGTAAAGATATAGTCGATGATTTTTTTGATAGTATAGGTTATAGAAACGTTATAAAAGACTATACAAGATTCAATTATAAACTAAATGAAAGAGGAGTGGGTGAGCTTTTTTTTATGAAAGAAGACAAAGAAATACGTCTAACTAAAAAATCGGGTGGATTTTTAAAATTGGGTACGTTAAGGACCAAAGGTTTAATCGGAAGTGATTTATCGGCTTTAGGACCCATAGAAAAAAATCTAAACAATATTATACGCGAAGCAGAAATAGAAATAAAAGAACTAGATGGAACAATTAGACGTAGTACGGTAAAAAATCCAGAGGCTCTATCAAATCCAGATTTTTTAGCAAATTCGGACGGTACGTTCGGTCGTCGTAGAAGATTACCATCTATACCTCAACAACGCGTAGAAAAATCTGGGCAAGTACAAGAAGCTATAATAATGGCGGATGAAACTCTTTCGAGAGATCAAGACGCGCAAACAGAATTAAATATAGAATGGAGAGAAGTGTTGGCGCTCAAAGACGTTATGACTACGAATCGGGGTGAACAATTAAATCTTTTAACTAAATTAAAAATAGTCAACCAAAACATCTCTGATGCGAAAGAATTAATTGTTGATGCGGAAGAAAGAGGATATAATGTTGATGAAAAATATAAACAAAACTTGCGGAAACTAAACGATGAAAAACAAGTTTTAATAGAGCAAATTGATGCGCAAGATTACGTTCTCCGTAGTCAAATTAATAGAATTAAAGAAACTGTTGTTAAAATGTTAGAAAGAGACGTTACGTTGGGTGATAAAATTAGAACTTTATTTAGAGAACAAGGCGTAACGATTATCAGCATATTAACGGCTTTTAGTATGACCATTGCTTTTATCGTTAAATCGATCGGTAGTATAGTTATACCAAAACCCATTACGCCAGAACCCATTCCACCGCCAGAACCCACGCCACCGAGCGGCGGTGTAAAAGAGTGGATACAAAAAACATTAAAAAATCTAGCGAATGTATTATCTAAACTGGGAGCGAAAGCTTTAGCCGCTTTGCCAGCCATTATCGGTAGTATAGTAAGTTGGTTATTAAAAACGGCTTCCAACATTGTCGCGTGGACCGCGGAACATTTATTAATAACGCTAACTGGAGTCGGAGTATTAGTTTTAGCTTATATGCAGAAAACGCTGACGCGTTAAAACAATTCATAAATCATAACGCCTACACCAGCTAAAATCGCAAAACCAAGTATTAAAGAATTTTTTTCTTCTTGACTAGCATCGCTAACTTCTTCTAAACTGATTGCATCTTCTAAATTGATTGAATCATCTTTTACATGTTTTATAATTGATTCGCTGTCGCTAAGCAAAGGTAAAATAGGAGGAATAGTGGGCGTTGAATTTGTATCTAAATTGCCACCTAAAGATAAACCGCTCGTCGCAATTAATAGATTATTGTTGTATCCCACATAATTACCTATTCGTAAATTCATATCGCTAGGCATCATGTATAAATTTTCTCCTACACAAAAGTTTAAACTACTGCGAGCGTATTGTAAAACATCTTGATATCGTTGAATAGAAGATTGTAAATCGACCGGAGAGTCAATCTCTGATTCTACTATATTTATAAATTCGCGTTGCGCGTCTAAACCCGTACCACCCGCTAAAAATGAGCTTTTTGCTTGCGCTTGAGCTCCTAAAATCGCGTAAACGTACGTTCTTAACGAGTCGTTTATTCGTTGCGTACCAACATCCGTAAAACCTCTAGACTCGTCAATTATAAATTTTGACCAAGCGAGCTTGGTTGAAGATTGTGAAATGAATGCGATCGTATAGGTCGAAGGATGGTCTCCAAAACTCATTTTAGTCGCGGTTTTGTAATAATCGTAATCGGTCACCTCGGTAGAAATAACGTTCAAACTACTGTTGTTATAGTTGTTATTGGGTACCGCTTTGATACCATTATCATAATAATAAGCAGTTCCTAATCCGTTTGAATTTAAATCTACTCGTTGTTTCCAATTGTTGTTTTGAGAAAGGTGAAATTCTTTACATATTTTTTTGTACGCGCTCTCGTCTATATTATTGACAAACGCGTTATAGAAATTTTGGAAAGATGCGGGGCAGCTCATTTCTTTGAGCAATCGTCTCATTTGATAATAAACGTGAAATCTAAAAAAACTACGAATCATCATATTTAAATGGTTTAAATGTTGATAACTCACGCCACATCTCGTCGTGGCGCAGTACGTCACAAAATTTATTTGATTTTGATAAAATAAGAGTGGGTTAGAATACCAATCGTCTACAACACTATCGCTTTTAACGCGAGGCAGCTTGTAGTCATTGAAAACATTATTAAAACGAACGTTAAAAAACTCGTTCTTGTTTACGTAAATGTTTATACTCGTTAAATCACCATCGTTAAAATCGAGAGGCGCTTTAAAATTTCCAGATGTTGGATATGAATACGTAAAATTACTCTCGAATGCTAATGGTAACGACATTTATTATATAATGTTTAATAATAAAATGTATCATACGTTCGAAATCGAAATTGGTAAAGAAGGTGGATCGATTTCTTTAGAAAACGTTATCGATAATCGGCAAGGCAATCTCTCGATTATATTACACAGCGTAAACATTTGGGTGGGATATTACAACATACGTAAAAAAGAAAGAATACTAGTTCGTACGGTTGGTGAATCGGAAGGTGAAGTAAAATTTATCGAAGCGGGCCTTTACAACATTATCGAAATTATCGAGATTATAGCAAAAAATGAGCCTTGGATAACGTATAGAATCGATAAATCCAATGGTGAATACACGTTAATATTAGCTCAAGCGAACAAGAGCGTTAAATTTACATCTGGGTTAGCTAATTTATTGGGGTTGCATAGCGAATCTCTAACCGCGGGAGAATATAAAAACAAAATTGACGTACAACTTTTTAAATTTTTTTACATTCATTGCGATCAAATTTCTACGACCGATAATTATTTCAACGGAAAAGCCTGCACAATTTTAAACTCGCTGCCTTTGCGAGACGCGTCGTTTGGTGAAAGCATATTCATGCAATATACAAATCCATTAGCAAAAAAATTACGACTCGGAACTTTTAACGAGTTGAGTTTTCGAGTTAGAGATAGCAAAAGTAGAGATATACATAATCACGGTTTCCCCATTATTTTAAATGTAGAAATAATATAAATATGGCGAGTATTTACGGACCGAGTCGCGCTGACGCGAAGCGCGATATTAGAACGATCGCTAGCGATGAATCGAAAGGTGAAATTTACGAACATCACGGATATCTAAACAGAGATGAAATTTTACAGCGATTAGTTTTAATCGAAAAAGTCGACGTTATACTCGGATGGCACGATACGTTTAAACAACCCTTTTTCTTGTTTACAACCGCGCCCACGTATTGTAGCATTTTTACGCAGTTTATAAAAACTAATAGTTTCGCTACGCATTCAGCGACGAGAGATTACGCTCCCAACATTTATTATATTCCTTCTCCGGAACGAAATGAAAAATTTCATTTTCTCGATGATGAAATTCAACATTTAAAATACGAAATGTGTTTTAAAATACGAAACGTTAGAAAAGTTTTTGTAGAAGCGAGTTTTTTCGGTTCGCTAAATTCAAAAATCTGTTTCAATATAAAAATTGCAAGTTTACCGTCGAATTAAATAATTTATTATATAAATATGGCTAGCATTTATGGACCGAGTCGAATGAGTAATGAAAATGTTGTTAAAAATGTTGTTGTTGAAAATGTTAACGATAACGAGCCGAAAAGATATGTTAAATTTGGACACATCAAACCTAGTGATGGCTTGAGTGAATACGCTATTTATGGAGATTCAGAAATTGAATTGATTTGGATCCCCAATACAATAGGTTTTTATATATGGAGAGATCCGTTGCTTTTCTCGTACTGTGCTAAAACTAATGAGGGTGAAAATATTTTATTTTCTTTAGAGAAAAGTATTATACGTTATGACAGTAAAAAAAATACAGAATTGCACAATATTGGCGGTTTTAGTTTTGGTGGTAGAACACAATTTTTAGAATATACATTATGCTACGTTTTTAATGAAAATGCTCGTGAAATTAAAAAATATATAACTCTAAATTTATTCGGCTCTTTTTATGAAGGAATCTGTTACGAGTTAATTGTTAGAACTATTATGTTAAATTAAAATCTTTTCTATTAATAAAAAATGAGCATAGAATCGACGAATGTACTTTATCCAAACTTACCGCCTTTGACGAATGACGCTAAAACATTTCGATTGCAAAAAATCGATGATATTCAAAAAGAACTCCAAAAAGAAATAAACGAACGTGAGGGTGTATATAAAAAATATAATAAAATCATAAACGCTTGTAACAACGCAGAAACTCTCGCAGAATTGGGTTGTATTGGAGCGGGATCCATCGGAATAGCCAGTATCGCAACGGTTGTATCATCACCCGTTGGATTAGCTTTAGAAGGTTTAGCTTTGGGGTTGGGCGTCGCAGCTTTAGCTCTTATTTACGCTAAAAATAAATTGTATAAAAAAGCTAAAAAACACGATGAAATACGAATTTTAGCGTTGAGTAAACTCAACACGATCGAAAACCACGTTAGTAAAGCTTTAGAAGACGGTTATATCAGTCAAGAAGAATTTGTACTCGTGACTGAAGAGCGAGAAAAATATTATAAAATGAAAGAAAAAATCCGTTTCACCGTCGTAAAGAGTGAACCGACGACTATACCAGAAGTAAACTCTGATGTCATAAATGCAGAAAAAAAAATTCTTATAGAAAAACTGTTGAGTTTAAAGTAGCTTTGACGATAAATAAAAACTATTATTGTCAGCAAAAACACGCTTCGCGAGTAGCGGAGCGTGTAATTAATAGACCTCCTCCGTACGCCCCAGCGACGTATAATTATAATTTATAATCCATAAAGAAATTTCTTTCTAACAATTCTTTCATCACTCTATTGTAACAACGTTTAGTTTTTCCTCTCGCTACATATAATATCCTCGTGCATTTGTTACAAAAGCCCGCCTTTGCTTTTGTGCCATTTTTACATCTATAACATGCAAGTGGAATACTTTTTCCTAGCCGAATACGATATCGATGCATCGGGCAATAGACATCATCGCGAATACTCATTCTACAACACTTGCAGTTTTTACCAACTAAAAGCCATTCACACATAATTATCGTTCTCTCCATCTTTACTATTAAACAATATAATAGTTATTTCATTTTGTCACTTTTTTAAAGTCTCACCAAATATCTGTAATAACCGTGTGAATACGAGTTACGTGACCGTCTTCTAAAATTTGTCTGTATGGTAATAATATTTTTTCATACATTCTACAAACGTAGTGATATTTATTGTCTTTTTTAATCAACCCCGATCTCGCTCCCGAGCCGTGTAACGGTAACTCAATATTTTCGAGAGCTATGCGCCTTTTCAATTCAACCAAATTTAACTCGTACAATGGTTTTTGTTTATGGGTTTTTTTATAAAATTTTACAGCTTTGTAATAAACACGTTTTTTAAATCTACTCGTACCGTTTGAAATTATACGAATTTGTTTCTGTTGTACAAAATTTTTCAATTCATCCAATGTCCATTTCGATAAATAGTGAGGAGTAGGCATCTTTATTATTAAACTAGATAATAGTTATTTCATTATCTCACTTTTTAAAGTCTCATTTTTATATGAACTATTTATAAAAAAAAAATATATATACACTCTCTTTACCTCATCGATTTTTGATGGGGTCAAATCATTTTAAATCTTTTTTATGTCACTTTTTAAGGAACCTTCCAGTAGTATGTTAGATGATGGAGGGCGATCGTTGCGAGCAATGATCTTTTGGGGGTGGTTTTTGAAACACGGTTTAAAATGTTAATTTTTCCTATCAATTATAGGAAAAACAATTATTCTTACCAATTTCATTTTTTATTACAATACGATTGTAGCGCTGTAGAAACGAATGAGCTTGAGTAAAACAAGCTCTTAAATAAAAACAATTATTCTTACTAAAAATCTGTGAGATTAAAAAAATGTACTCATTCGCGTTTAGCGTATTTTAATAAAAACAATTATTCTTACCAATTTCATTTTTAAAAAAAATTCATTTCAAAAGAAGATATTCTTACCAATTTCATTTTTTATTACAATACGATTGTAGCGCTGTAGAAACGAATGAGCTTGAGTAAAACAAGCTCTTAAATAAAAACAATTATTCTTACTAAAAATCTGTGAGATTAAAAAAATGTACTCATTAGCGTTTAGCGTATTTTAATAAAAACAATTATTCTTACCCATTTTTTTTTTTATTTAAATTCATTTCAAAAGAAGATATTCTCTATGAGTGTTTAAAAAACCCCCCAAAAACATCATTTTGAAGCAATGATGTTTTTGGGGGTTTTTTTAAACACGGTTTAAAATGTTAATTTTTCCTATCAATTATAGGAAAAAACAGATATGCTTACCAATTTCATTTTTTATTACAATACGATTGTAGCGCTGTAGAAACGAATGAGCTTGAGTAAAACAAGCTCTTAAATAAAAACAATTATTCTTACTAAAAATCTGTGAGATTAAAAAAATGTACTCATTCGCGTTTAGCGTATTTTAATAAAAACAATTATTCTTACCAATTTTTTTTGAAATTCATTTCAAAAGAAGATATTCTTACCAATTTCATTTTTTATTACAATACGATTGTAGCGCTGTAGAAACGAATGAGCTTGAGTAAAACAAGCTCTTAAATAAAAACAATTATTCTTACTAAAAATCTGTGAGATTAAAAAAATGTACTCATTAGCGTTTAGCGTATTTTAATAAAAACAATTATTCTTACCCATTTTTTTTTTTATTTAAATTCATTTCAAAAGAAGATATTCTCTATGAGTGTTTAAAAACCCCCCCAAAAACATCATTTTGAAGCAATGGTCGGCCTTCATCATCTAACATACTACTCGGGTTCTGATTTGAGCCTTTTCCCATTCGTTAATTTCATACTTCTTCATTTGAGTTTCTAAGTCTTTGATATCTTCAGGCTCGGCACCTTCCGCGTTACTAATTAAATCGTTATAGCGTCTTTGGAGTTCATTTTGTTTAAGTTTCCAACTTTTTTCTTTACCGTATTCTTTAATAATCTCTTTAATTCTAATTTTACCCCATTCCCACCAATCGGCCAAGGAATCGTAATAATCTTTCTGACCATGCCAAGATTTCCAAAAAATATCTATTCTAAAAACGCAATCTTCATCGTTAAGGAGACTGTTACATATCCATCTACCCTGCCCATGAATGGTGTGAGAGTTGTCCAATTTTAAGGAAACAATACAATGATCTGATAACCCCAAAGGGTTAACGCCAATATCAATAATATTATTCAAGATTGCTGGAGAAATAAATAAGTAATCAATTCTGCTCGCTTGCTTGGTGGCTTTATGATAATGTGTATACCCGGGATCTTCAGGGTAAGTAGTACGCCATACATCATAGAGATCTTTTTCATTAAGAACATTTCTGAGAATTGTTTTGCTCACATCTTTAGTTTTTTCACTATCAATATTACAGTTAAAGTCTCCTCCAACAATCCAATCATTTTCGTTATCAATACAATCAACCAGATTGTCAAAAAATTTGGATCTGGCAGAAATCTCATTAGGAGCATACACAGAGGCTATATTGATACAATTATTTCCTAATTTGAGTTCTGCTTTAACCCATCGGCCTTCGTCATCTTTATCAACATTGCAAAGATCTAAACCCGACTTGTAGGAGGTGAGTATAGCAACCCCTTTAGATTGCCGACTACCATGGCTAAAATACCTTTTACCATTCCACTGTTCATGCCACTCAACTTCATCATTATACTCACTGTGAGTTTCTTGGATAAGAATCAAGCTAAATTTTCTACGTTCTAGATAATCAAAAAGAACTTTACGTTTTAGATTGTTTCTTAGGCCGTTGATGTTGACCGAGGCTACAGATAGAAAAACCATGCAAAGACAAAAAGTAATTTGTAAGTTCCTCATAAACCCAGTGAATGGAAGGAAAACTTATCTATTTTGATCGTCCTCTGCCCCTTCCTTTATTAGTCGGGTAGTCGGGTTGGATAGAGGCGTTAGGCTTCATCTGGCTTGCTTGGTTCTTTTCGCGCTGGTCGGACTGGCCATGGTCCGTTTTGGATTGGGCAGTCTGTTCACAATCAGGCCGAGTGTTCTTGCTTTTCCTGGTTTGGCTTGTCTGGCGATGGCTGGTCTGGCTTGAGTCGGGCTCATGAGACTGACTGGACTGACTTGGCTTGGACTGTGCAGATTGGCTTAACTTAGACTTGCTGGATTGACTGTTTTTGCTCGTGTGACCTACATGGCTAGATTGACTGGATTTGTCAGGTTTGTCAGGTTTGTTAGATGCGACTGGTGGCGACGTGGTTTCTTCGGTAGTTTTCCTTTCCCATGAAGTACGCTTTTTGCGAAAACGTTGCACCCCATGTCTGACGTATGGGACAAAACTGGCTTCATCATCCGACTCTTTCTGGTTATCTGTGTAGGGGTCTGTCTCCTTCATTTCTCGCACTTCTACCTCCTGTGTTTCTGGTGTGTCGTCTACTTCCGTTTTTTCTTGGTCGATCTCAATGTTTTCTGGTTCGCTCTCTTCATCTGTTACTTTGTCATCTCTAGAGACTTTCCTTATCTCCTCCTCCTCTTCACTGTTGCTAGCTTTGCGTTTTCTTGTGTCGTTTGCCATCATTGCTTCATCCCAAAAACTCATTGGTTTTGGTTGCATTCTGTGGCTGCTTTCTTCGTCCATTGCGTCTCCCGTTTTCTGGGTTTCTTCCTGGTTGTCTTTATCATTAGTATTCTCTCTTTCTGCTGGTCTCGCTTCTTGTTCCCCGTCTGAAATTTCTCCATCTGTTTCTTCGCCGCTTCCTTCGTTAAATTCTGATGTTTGTTCGTCTTTGTCATTGTCGTTGTATCTGTGCCAAGCAGCTCGATGTGTGACGCTACCACATATTAGACACCTCCCTTTCAGGTCGCAATCGCGGGCGAAGTGACCGGGTTGACTGCAAATCTTGCACGTCTTCTCCTGCCCTCGATGTCGCACTAGTAGTGTGTACCCGCCAACCTTGATGAAGTAGGTACAGGTTTCTTAATGTTCTTAAGTAAGATACTGCGGACTCCTGTTTCTACGTGGCTGTCGAAGTCGTGTGTTTGGCGTCTAATGTTAGCTGCTGTACCATATTGCATCAGAGCACTTGCCACAACGGCATCGGCCATTTCATATAGTGCTTTAACATAGACTACTACTGAATTGAGGACATTGGCGCGTTCACATTCCTCTCTCACTCCTTTCAAGAAGATGCCAGATGCTTGCCACGCATTCACAATCGACGTCATTGTCAAATGTTACATTATACCAACCACTGTCCAGTGGGGCGATGCACTTTATTGTTTCTACGGTGCCAACCTCACTGTTGATTGCGTCATACACCTCTTTTGCTGAAAGATTCTTTATGTGGCGTGCGTTGAAACGTATTGTGTTCTGGCGTTTCAGCGTGACCGAGCCCTGGGGTCTTAACATGGCTGCCCATGATGGTCGTCCTGTTGTACGACCACGATACATGGTTGTCGAACGGGCCAAAGAGGCCTTTAACAGTTCAAAGATAGTACCAAATATATCTTATATTAGTCTCTACTCATAATTAAAGATGAATATGACTCTTGTAGAAGGCAAAAAGTAGGTGTAAATAAAAGCAAATTCGAGGAGCGAATTCGAAACACGTCTTGCGCCGTCGAACGCTATTTATTTATTTATTTATTTATTTATTTATTTGTTTATTTATTTATTTATTTATTTATTTATTTATTTATTTATTTATTTATTTATTTATTTATTTATTTATTTATTTATTTATTTATTTATTCTTACAATTTTTTCAGTTCAATTTGGTCCTTATAAACCTTTCGGTTGGGAATAATTATCATTTTTATTTCATTTTATAAGTTGTTTAGGTCAAAACTCGTCGGACGAATGAAACGTCAGACTAATGTTGAGCTCGCTCACAGCCCAAATTTTAAAATGTTCTAATCATGCGATTCACAGGGTCATTGCATCCGGAGGAATTCCCCCCCCCCTTCCCCGCCCAGCACTCGGCGCTAGATAAAAAATTGGAGCCTGCACTGCTACACATTTCGAGAATGCGCAAACTATTATGTTTATTACATAACAGGCAGTTTTTTCGATGCATATACTACAGAAATCAGTATACGGACCCCTGCGGCAGACTTGTTTTCCAAGTGAATAATTTAAAACTGATTAATGTTTATCTGCAGCCTTTTGGAGAGACAGGATACACGCTTTTGCTCCCGGATGCCCGAATGACAGCATTTTTTCTGAAACAACTTTCAATAGAAAAAAAACGTGAAATATGTAACAGTTAAAATGTCATCATAATCTTGTTGTGGCGATTTTTTTCCAACTGAAAGTTTTCTGTAAAAGTCGTGAATATTTTTTCATATTATAGACTGTGGGTTACAAGCTAATTATGCCTAACTCGCTGGTCAGCCTTTGGCCATGCAGTGCTACCTCTGAAATGTTACCCGCGGGCTATGAGCTGGTGGTATTATCACCTGCTGACCTGCCCGACGGGTCGTGTCAAAGGACCGTTGGTTAATTGCTATAACCAAATCATCAAATTTAATATTTAAAACAAATAAATAAATAAAAATTAAAAAAAAATTACTTTGTGTAAATTTGCTAGGAGTTGATCGTCCTGAGAATTATTCCATCTGAAGTGCTTTCATCAGAAAAAATAGGAATGTTATGAACAATTTCAAATAGTTGCCGAACGACGGCCAAACAAAAATATTTAAAAAAATTTAAAAACATAAAAGGCCTCTAATTTTTCTTCATTTTCTCAAAAACGTGTGAGCACCTAATGAGTGAGTTATTAGTTTGGAATAAAACAGAAATTACACATTATTCTGATTTTTTTAAAGGCGAAGCTTCCAGTAGCTTTGCCCGCTGGATCCCACAGGACTTCCCAACAGGCTTCGCCCTTGGGTCCCGGCGCCCGGGGGTAGGGGGAGCTACGTCAGACGGTCGATCTGCCCTTATTTATCTTTCCGCGTACACGTACTAAGTTGGGAGGGAAGTGGGGAGGGGGAGGGGGAGGGGGAAGGGGACAGTGTTAATTGGGGGAGGTCACGATTTTTGGCTATATCGTCAAATTTGTTGATGAATACAGATCAAGACAGTCACGTCACAATGTCGGGAAGTGGTATGTGGACCCCACCAGAAGTCCTAGAGGCGGGGTTTCTGGACTCAGAAGCCACAATAATTAACCATAATGCATCATGGTTAATTGTGGCTTCGGCCTTGGGTATTCAGTGATCCCAGACAAACTTGTACTTCTCAAATCTTAATTTAGGTTTTCCCAGCGCAGCCAATTTCAAAACGTTTTTGTTAATGTTCGTTAAAGAACATTGAATCAAATCAAATTCTTTATTTATTATTTTTTTGTTGCTTTCAACTTTATTTCCAAACAGCCATTATTTCATTCTTGTCATTCACAATGCGTCTAGTTACAGTTCTATTTCGTTTTTCGGCATTCATGGCTTCAGTTTATTCCATCCTGAAATTGTATGTTACGCATTTTTCGCAATTAGGCCTATTGATGCGGTCAAATTAACAATCGTCGATATGCACAGGACGTTTTTAGAAGTTGGTTATTTTCGCTTTCCGATGATTTTTGTTGTGAGTTATGAAAGTCACTAAGCCCTATCTTTTTCAAAACTTCTTTTTTGTGTCGCTATACAATTTCTTGACTTTTATTCCAATATCAAAATTTTGAAAGTACCAAACAAGAATCTGAGTAGGCCTATCCCTATACGGCGTCATCTTGCATAACAGTGTCATCTTCCCTTCAGGTTTAATTTCCTGACGCCCTAGACGGCAGATAGGAAAGAAATCTGTCCAAAAATTTCATACCCGGGCCTGAGAATTGAAAGTAAAAATGTGACAAATGAATTGATGAAATAGAATTCTTGATCAACCGCTTGCGGGATGGTTTTGATGAAATTAAATTAACTCATTAGCCACACTTTCAATTTGAACGTATTTTTGGCGATGAGTTGGGTTAATTAAGATAGAATGCTCAACTGATGAATTTGAATGTATCTTTTTGCTAGTCATGTGAATCATGATGGAAAGGAACATTCATTTTCAAATCAAATTAAATGAGTAAGGGTAGATTCGCCGGCATTAATTTATGCCACAATGAATGGTGGGAAAACTCCACCACCATGCAGAAGGCATAATCATTGTCTCTTAAAAACAAGTCATTCCGAGCACAAATTAATAATGTTTTACCTGTATTGCGTAGGTATATATTAGCTGACAATATTGTAAATTATTTTTAAAAGGAGGCAAAATAATAAGAAATTGCCGATTTGTTTAAGTGTATAATAAATTTCCGTAGATTTAGTTAAAAGTAGGCTCAATCGAAAATGTGGTTGGGAAATTAAATGGTACAGCCGTTTGAACATCTTCCAATCATCAAAAGCCCTAGACCCATATCGTGGGTTCCAGGTACTCCCCTTATTATAAAATTTATTACGCTGCAATACCGTAAGTATAGGCCAACTCTAACCTATAAATTCAAATTCAAATTGAATAAAATGTGACAACACCTCTATAAAACTAAATTCTAGGAAAAGTTGATACCATCATCAGAGCTCAGTTAACAAGCTCATTTTGGTTATTTTGTTTCAATTAGGCCTAACAATTCTGTACCTTTGATGATGCTTCCTTGAAACGGCCTCAGCGTTTTCGTTAATGGTGATATCTTCATCACATTAAAACACGGTCAGATCACTGATGATACAATCAGTGTCTGAACTCCCATCAACAGGGTGTCACAGTGAATTTACCCAATAATGTGGTGTAGGCTGGTGGATGTATGGGTTATTTGATACAGCGCGCACGGACCAAACGTGTCTGAAGTCCATGGTACAACAACGTAATCTAGATATAATTCGTGATAATAATTAGTATTATTATAGTAAATACGTCACTCCTTCGTTATTGATGTCATACCTAAATATAAAAAGTTCGTCATTTCAACGTGAGTCCAGCACGGTGTGCAGTTCAAATTAAAGGTGGAATATTATGCTTTGTTCAATAGATAACATGATAATACAACATCCTGAGTGACAGGGGTAGGCCTTAAATTATAAACCCACTTTTTGTCCAGGTAGACTGGAGGTGATCCACAGACCATTTATAGGATCACCCCCACTTTTTATGGGGCGCCGCTTGTCAAATTATTATTTAGCCCATTTTAAGCATCTTAAGTATTTGTTACCATGGTTTAGTTAAATTATATGTATACCATAGATTTGTGTTCATAGCTGTTTTTATTGTTAACATACCATTAAACAAACATTGTGTCAACATTATGTGCCTAGTAAAAATAAAATAGTAGAACAAACTAATTTAGGCGTGCCATTGTTTTCAAATAGAGGGCGCTAGTACCAGGTACGCGATTTGACGAGAGTCTGGTCACTCGTTTATTGCCATGCAAACACATATACTGTACGCACAAGGTCTTACAAGTACCATATCTATACAATATAATGCTATCCGATACGAAGCCTAAAACGTGGGATTTAGCCTACGCTGAAAATGATTAAAAAATCATTTGAAATTTAACGCTGTCAACGTCCGTGTTCGAAGGAAATTCGAGTCTGAGGATATTGTAGGGAAACTGGGGCGTTGTTATTGCCCTCATAATTCGGCAAAATGCCCAAGTTAACGGCAGAATTAATCGAACAGAGTGCACAGTACACAAACGCGCTGAAGGAAAGAGAAATAGATTTACGCGGTGAGTGAATGCATTCATTACAGTTAAAAACCGTTCATTGTCGACACTTGTAACTTTTTAGACCGGCGTGAAGTTACTTATTTTTTATCAGGCCTGATACTTAACGGAGGCAATTGCCTCCGTTGCCCCTGGTCTTTGCCTTGGTGCCCTTTCAAAAGTCCCAATAGAAATTTACAAATTCCTCATACATGTCATACTAATGAGAGGTGCCCTTTGCCAAGGAAAAATCGCCTTGCCCTTTCAAGTACGAAGTATCAGGCCTGTTTTATATTTGTAGCATTCGGCATGGTAATGGTTAAATTTCTTTTACAATGATGTTGAATGTTTTTAGGTTACAAGATCCCAGTAATAGAGAATTTGGGTGCCACCCTTGACCAGTTTGACACCATCGATCTGTCCGACAATGAGCTTAGGAAACTTGAGGGATTTCCTTTGCTGCGTAGACTCAAGTGTCTGTTACTCAATAACAACAGAATATGGTAAGAGCAGATCAACTATTTTGCAATATTATTTATGAAATAATGTCTTTTCATTCAATTTTTATTCTTATTCTGTTTGATTGAGGGAAGTAGTTTTGTGTAGGTGACTGGTTTTGACCTATCTGGTAGGCAGTTTCATGAAAATTTGAAGTTGCTTCAATTCTTTTAAATGTCATATCACTGGATAGAGCAACAAATTAGAAAGAAAATGAGGGGTCAATGGTCATGATAGGTTAACCCTGTGCAAAGTTACGAATTTTTGTTGATTTAAATATTTGGTCATTTTGGAGGCCAGTTTCATTTGAAAAGTTGTGACCGCATTTGCCTGCAACGTATCCTTGTAGTACTAACAAAGTGTCTATATAGCATGTACCGTAATTTCCGGAATATAAGCCGCGGCTTATACGTTGATTTTGACACGGTAAAAGTTGCCTGCGGCTTATACGCGGTGCGGCTTATACGCCGAGGTATGAATCTTGAAGAACAAAACACAATGCACAATTAAGCAAAAATCGTTGGTAAACAGACAGAAACAGAAACCTAAAAACTGTTATTGTTCGTGGCGAAAATGGTCTGGTCATTGTCAGTTTTAGTGGCGGACCTCGATACACACAGATTTATTCAAAACTTCTGAAAAACCGTTGCAACGTTTAGTGCCAGCGACATCAGAATCCACGACGTAGATCGTAGTCTATGCCATGCGTGTACCAGAGAGCCAATGGGAAAATTTGTTATATCGTAGTCTATGGAAGGAGCCAATAGGAAAATTCGTTACGCGTGGCAGGCGAGAGTCATCGTTTCGCTGGTTGCCGTTGTAGTGATTACATATGCGTTGTGCAGAAAGCAGGCAACCAGCCAGCGGGACTACGTTCGACATTTCCGAATGCCGTAAATAGTGATACGGGAACGGAACAGCAAAATAAAAATGGTGCAGAAATTTCGAGATAAATACTCAGAAAGCTACCCAGTTATTGCTGCCACCAAACTTGGGGAACTTAACGCATTTTGTAAAATATGCAGCACGGATTTCTGCATTAGCCATGGTGGCCTTAACGATGTCAAGAAACACGTGGAGTCGAAGAAGCATCGATCCCACAAGCAGTGCCGTTGATTCCTGTACATGCACATGTATTTCGGACATGCGTAAAATGTGCCAAACTTTACTATTATTATTACGAATTTTCACTTGTCAAGGTTGGCAGGTATGCTATTGTGTCTCTTTCAATACATTTTGACTCGAACGCAACACAATGACCCCTTTATGACCCCTTGTATGGCGAAATACCGACAGTGAGTGGCGTCCGGCGGGCCTCTGTGTGTGCGGCTTATAAGCGGTGCGGCTTATATGTTGACGCATGAAACTTGTTTTGGTGATTTTGGGGTAGTGCGGCTTATACACCGCGCGGCTTATATTCCGGAAATTACGGTACCCCTTTTATAACAAACAAATCTCATTGAATACCAAAATCCACCCGTGCGTGACACCCCGATTCAGCGTGCGTGACACCCCGATTCACCGAGTCAAATCGCCGATAGCGGTGATTTTTGAATTTGCTGTCGGATCATTTTCATGAGTTGCACTGTTTTTCCGCCAACGTTACAGTTGGCATCGACTGACCAATTAAGATAACCACGATACGGTGTATCCTTTTTTCGTGGTTTCAAGTTTCGTGAAGACCATCCAATACCTCTAAATTGATGATGAATTTCCGTCATGCACAATGATGAAAAAGCGAATCGTAAACGGGCGATATTTCTAACGTCCGAGTTCGGATATTTTGCATTGAAACGAAGCAAAATTTATGAATGAATCTAAGATGGCGTCTACAGCATGCAGGACCGAATCACTGTTTAAAAAATAACGATTAATCCGCACAGTGACAACGCGAGCTACGGACAGCCAGGGGGAACGTTTTCGCGAGAACCCGGATGTGAGTGAGTCGGTCACAATCGCGATGTCTAAAATTAGCTTTTGAAGTGCGCCGCCAGCGGCGGCTTGCGTGAATCTGCCTATATCTGGTGCTTAATGCAAGGCTGGGTGCTGGCTATACCTCAAGCCCGCTCCTTGTATTATGTTACTACGTCAGGGTCATCCTGATTAAACCTCATTCCCCCCCCCCCCCCCCCCCACATGCAATATGTTGAATAAAATGATGCACTTTTCCACCATTTCCCTTCCCGTTTTGAGCCCAGCGACCATCTCACGATGGTTACTGGACCCTTAATTACATAAAATTTTACCTGAAAATGATATTTCCCATTTGTTTTTGCTTTGATGGCTAACATTCATGCACACGTACAGGTAGCTGTCAGACATGTACAAAGTTTGCGCACATCTGTAGCATGTGTGCGAATACAAATACTGCTTTAATATCAATTAGGGACACTAGTTGAACAACAGTTTAATTTATGTCAACATCTAAATGGTTACTTAATCTGCTTGTTTCAGCCATGATATTAACATTTTTCTTCTCATTCCAGTCGTATTTCAGAAGGGTTAGAGAAGAACCTACCTCGTCTAGACTCAGTTATCCTCACAAATAATATGATGCAAGAACTGGTATGTATACATGACTTCTTCAACTGCAATTGAAAGCGAGCTCCACCCATTATTGGTAGTAAAGCAATATGAAATAGTATGAAATGACACAGTGACTAGAATGTTATTCCTTTCTTATAATTGGATCTTGCATTCGTATAAAACAATTTATATTCTGTCACCTCACTTGGCCGTCATGGGAGCTGCATTTTGTTTTAAAATCTTTCTAGATCTGGGATATTGTGACAGTGTTTGCTGCTATTCGCACTGTGCATGAGCTATTGAGGGCACATGTTGTTAGACCACTTCGGGCGAAAGGGCAGCGATAGTGCGTTGCGTTTTGCATATGTTGCAGTCGATGTGCATACGCGTGAAATATCACCAGCTATCATTGGCTGGTAGAAGTACCATAACATGGTGGTGTCATGGCTGGGCGGTCTAGTGCATCAGATTTGTGTTCTGATGACTGAGTCGTCAGAATGTGGGTTCGAATCCTGGCTGCGACCATGGTACTTGTGTCCTTGAGCAAGGCACTTCATTGTACAGTGCCTCTTCACCTAGAGTATAAATGGGTACCTGTGAGGGTAGAGGTTGATATTGTGGTTGAAAAAGCTTCTGATGCGCTACGGTAGCTCTGGGCTATATACTCCTCAGGGAGCTGAGAAAGTTTAAGGATTGATATTGGCCCATTGACCAGGGATAATAATGTAAAAGCGCCTTGTATCCTTTGGCGCTCTATAAATCCAGTTATTATTATTATTATTATTATTATTATTATAACATACGCACACAAAGTGTACGCACAATGCTCGCTTGATGCCTTAGTGGCTATGATCAAGACACTGGGTGCAAATTCACTGCTAGAGGGCTACGATGTGCACTGAGCGGATAGGATAGACAGTGACTGAGTGAGTGCCATGGCAATAAACCATGAATATATGACGGCATTGCAAATGCTTCAGTGCATGTTGCGCATCTCTTCTGTGAATCCACAAATTTCCCTTGGCAAAGTTTCCCTTAAAAAAATGCCCCGAATGCACCATAGAATATCTTGAATGCAAAGAATTATGGGGCCCTCCCACACGGTATGAGCTGAATCCAATCATTTTCCTTGTTTGGGGAAACGGAGCGGCTGCATTGTGATGTCGCGATCCCGAATGCCGCCCTCGCTGAGGTCAAAAGAAGGCCTCCCATTGGCTTATATGCAACGTGTACACATAAGTGCTTTCAGTTGCAGCCTTCACAAAAACTGACTGATAGCTGCACTTAAACCAGTGCATGGGAGAGACCGCCCAACATAGAGATACATCTTATAGATCAGTGCATGGGAGAGACCGCCCAACATAGAGATACATCTTATAGATCAGTGCATGGGAGAGACCGCCCAACATAGAGATACATCTTATAGATCAGTGCATGGGAGAGACCGCCCAACATAGAGATACATCTTATAGACCAGTGCATGGGAGAGACCGCCCAACATAGAGATACATCTTATAGATCAGTGCATGGGAGAGACCGCCCAACATAGAGATACATTTTATAGATCAGTGCATGGGAGAGACCGCCCAACATAGAGATACATCTTATAGACCAGTGCATGGGAGAGACCGCCCAACATAGAGATGCATCTTATAGACAATTGTATGGGAGAGACCGCCCAACATAGAGATACATCTTATAGACCAGTGCATGGGAGAGACCGCCCAACATAGAGATACATCTTATAGACCAGTGCATGGGAGAGACCGCCCAACATAGAGATGCATCTTATAGATCAGTGCATGGGAGATACCGCCCAACATAGAGATACATTTTATAGATCAGTGCATGGGAGAGACCGCCCAACATAGAGATACATCTTATAGACTAGTGCATGGGAGAGACCGCCCAACATAGAGATACATCTTATAGATCAGTGCATGGGAGAGACCGCCCAACATAGAGATACATCTTATAGATCAGTGCATGGGAGAGACCGCCCAACATAGAGATACATCTTATAGACTAGTGCATGGGAGAGACCGCCCAACATAGACATACATCTTATAGATCTTTTTGTAGAAGGCTGGAACAGTGTAGTCCAGAGGTTGCAGTTTGAATTCCTGCCTTAGTAAACGTTTTGTTCATTACAGATTTTCATTTCAGTTTGCCTTGTGGAATTCTTCTATGATTTAATTGAAGAAAAAACGGGAAAAAATAAGAACATTTTTGTTTTTATCCCACCCCCCACAAACAGAAGAATTGTTGTTTGAACAAAGGAACTGTTGTTTGTAAACGAAAAGCACGTCCTGTGGAACAAGTTATTGTTGCATCCTCTTATCTTTTCTTACTAAAAGCACACCCTGTGGAACAAGTTATTGGTGCATCCTCTTATATTTTCTTACTACCTTTAAATACCACACCCCTCTAAAAACCTTTGTCTTTGATTCTTTGTCCATATCCAGGGTGACTTGGATCCTCTAGCGAGTATCACAACATTAACGGCACTAAGGTAGGCATTGTTAATATTATACATTACATGCAAATGTATTTGACTCATTTAACCTTCCTTCTATAACTGAACTTTAGTGGCAATTAGCTATAGTGGTCATAATCAGTCAACTGTTTTTTGTTTCACTGTTGAACCAACTGTGCACATTTTTTAAATTTGTTCAATAATTGATGATGTTGAGTACATGTAAAGCTTGTGAAGTCCCTACCTACAAATACACAAGAGTAAAGCATTTCAATATTATAGCCCATCTGCTTTGTGCACTAGCCCTCCTACTGTAGCTGCACTTTAGTGGCAAGTAGCTGTAGAGGTCAAAACCAGTCAACTGCCTGTTTTGACTGTTGACCCAAATGTGCACACGGGGGCATTTTTTACTGTCATTTTGACCACCCTCAACAATACAAGACAATGCTTTTACCAGTCAAAAACGGTCAACTCATTTTGACCTGTAAATGTACTTACTACACGTAAGGTTTGACAGTGTTCGACTTTTAAGTGCATTAGATATACCTTGGCAAGTATATCAACATTTTGACCCATGCAGTCACAGAAGGAATATGAGAGAAAAATTTTGGTTACTCACGTTACATTTTTCAAACTTGCATAAAATGTTGTTTTTTCTTTTATGTAGTGTTAATGTTCATATATGAGTCATATATCTGTAGTAATAATAGTTTTAGCTGTAGCTTTTGATAACCCAATTTTTTTATTTTGTTCAGTCTCTTAAGAAATCCCCTGACCAATCGGAAACACTACCGGCTTTACACCATCCACAAGATACCACAGATCAGGGTACTAGACTTCAGAAAAGTGCGACAAAAGGTAAGTTGCTTGTTTCACATTTGTATTCCCATTGCAGTAGGGCGTATTCTCAAGGGCGCATTTTCGTGACCCTAACCAGAAATTTGTTTCCGACGTCATATTCTTGACCAGAAACAAGACGATATAGTTACGCGAAAATGCGAACGTAACTAGAAAATTGTTTTAAATTTGCGACGTGTTCAATCATCAACGTTTCTCAAAATATACAGTGTCACGTTTTGCATATGTTGCAGTCGATGTGGGTACGCGCAAAACATCACCAGCAATCATTGGCTGGTGGAAGTACCATAACATACGCACACAAAGTGTACGCACAATGCTCGCTTGATGCCTTAGTGGCTATGATCAAGATACTGGGTGCAAATTCACTGCTAGAGGGCTACGATGTGCACTGAGCGGATAGGATAGGCAGTGAGTGCCATGGCAATAAACCATGAATATATGACAGCATTGCAAAAGCTGCAGTGCATGTTGCGCATCTCTTCTGCGAATCCACAAATTTCCCTTAGCAAAGTTTCCGTAAAGATTTAAGCAATAAAGGAAAGCAAAACAAATGCTCACAACTATAGATTTCACCCCAGCGCTGTTCACAACAGCACCCCAATACCCCTAGCAAAATTTACGTGGATTTTTCAAAACTGCCCAGTTACACCTCTGACTTTTTGTTAACCCTCCTACTACAAGGGTCAAAATCAGTCAAAATGTTGATATTGCCAAGGTATATCTAGTGCACTTAAAAGTCAAACACTGTCAAACCTTACGTGTAGTAAGTACATTTACAGGTTAAAATGAGTCAACTGTTTTTGACTGGTAAAAGCATTGTCTGGTATTGTTCAGGGTGGTCAAAATGACAATAAAAACCAGTCAAAAATGCCCCCGTGTGCACATTTGAGTCAACAGTCAAAACAGGCAGTTGACTGATTTTGACCTTTTTAGCAACTTCCCACTAAAGTGCATCTATAATAGGAGGGTTATTGAGGGAAAAGAATTTCCTACAAAGTCTCTAGGGTGTATGCAGACGGTCCTTTTTGTCAGGCTTGATTGAAGATGCATGTCGATTCAATATTGTGAATTTATTCTCTTATTCTTTGTTCTACAGGAGAGAGAGGCTGCCGCACATATGTTTAAGGGAAAGAAAGGCCAGCAACTGTCGAAAGACCTTGGGCGAAGATCTAAAACGTGAGTTTCTCCTCTCCAACCTTGAATGTTGAAGTCTTGGTACAACATTGGTGACGATGGCAAAACTGTCGCATCGTAAAGTCTACATTTTTGTGTGCCCCCTTAACCCTCCTACAATCAGTGCAATTTCTGAAACAACCCATTCAGGCCACTCCAAGCCATTGCTATGGTAGGCAGTGGCTCCTCATAGCTGTACTGCATAGTAACATAATGCCTCATATGTCTGTTGGTTTTAGTGGTTTGTGATTGACATATTGCAGGGCATATTACTTTGTTCCAGACTCAGTGGCTGGTGGTAGGTTACTATGGAGAGTCTGTGTTTACAAAATAACTGCTGAAAATCCCAATGGATGATGGAGGCTTGATATGGTTTATTGGTCTCAGTGGCTGATGGTGATTGGGAGTTTGTTTACAGTATAACCTGCTGAAAATAAGGTCAATTGTGGTATACATGTGTCTTTGTATGCATGTATGTACATTGGAGATTATTTCAAAGGGTCAGTGTGGCTTATATGCACAAACAATGTGTGTACAACACATTGGACATTTAGTGGTTTACAGTGGCCTCTATGTGTAGGAGGGTTAATCCTTAAGGCCTGTCGTTGTGCATGTGTATATTTGGAGTACAATGCCATGGACTGGGTTATAGCAGGCTGACACACTTCGTGTAGGTAACAGACTTCTGGTTTTACTTAAAGGAAAATTTGAACATTTTTGATACCTGACGAGCATCAGCCATTTGTAATGTTTGTTAAAATGACGGCACTCAAACAATATTTAAAAAAAATTGATTATAACCTTCATGAGCTTTACACTAAGTAAGGGTAAAACTACAGGACCCAACTTCATAGAACTGCTTAGCAGAGAAAATTACTTACCGGAAAAATTTGCTTAGCGGAATTTCTTTGGTTACCAGCCATACTTTCATACAAAATGTATACATTTTGGCTGGTAGTCTGTTTGACATTGCTTAGCAAAAATATTTACTTAGCAGTTATTCCCTTAGTTTATTATATATATTCCCTTAGTTTTCTCTCAACAAATTTGTGATTGTATTATCTAGGTTTGTACCTGGGGCACCGGTTGGAGGTGAGGGTGATGCAAAGCCGGGACCATCACCTCAAGATTATGCTGCAATCAAGGTAAGAATCTCAAAATCGGCATTTATATTGGTACATTATGAATTGGGACGTTAACCCTAACGACCCCACATCCATTAAAATCCACCCCCTGGTTTTTCTTGATTTTTTTTTTAGAGGATTCAGTAATGCACATGTATAGCTTTAAGCGAATTGAACGTGATGTCATGTGTACCAAATCCATCAAACTCTGCCGGCTACTTTTGTTGGATTCAGGACTGTGTACAGCCAATCCGTGGATGCTTTGCATTTGCCACTGTACCAAATCCATCAAACTCTGTCCCGGCTGCTTTTGTTGTATTCAGGACTATGTACAGCCAATCCGTGGATGCTTTGCATTTGATATACTGTACCAAATCCATCAAACTCTGCCGGCTACTTTTGTTGTATTCAGGACTGTGTAGAGCCAATCCGTGGATGCTTTGCATTTGCCACTGTACCAATTGCCAAAAGCCTAACAACTGGGTGACATTTTAGTGCATGTCGATAGATTTTGGTGGATTCAGGTGGGTTTCCAGTGAAAATATGTAGGAGTTTAGGGTTGAATAGTCTAAGAAATGTAATTAAATATTTAAGCAAATAATGCTTCTGGACAGTTTCACAAAAAGTCTTTTTTTTGATAAAAAGTGATGATTAATAATTCTGATTAATTTTGTAAAAAAATTTCATGCTCATCGCTGACACACGAGGGCGCTGTTTTGTGAGAACACAACATGAATTTGGTGTCACAGCAGCATTGAAAGTACACAAAATCAAAACCTCAAACCTTACCCAAGAAAACCGTGGTTACCTCAACAGGTTTACTGATTGGTAACCAAGCAAACTCATAACTAGACAACCAAAACAAATGAAGCAAATTGACTTTTGATAAGATGCGGAATCAATGCACAAATCAACCATGATGTTGCATAAGACATAAAACACAATAAAGGGGGCCACTTTGCATCCGTCACGTTAGCAGTTTTTCCAATGGTTATTTATTTTTAAGTACCTGAAACCAACCAAAAAGTGTTTCAACATGTGAATGGACATGTAGGAAAGTGGCCCCCTTTATTGTGTTTTATGTCATATACATGCATATACATGTATATACGTATGTATGAACCCACTGATTCATTTTGCTATACAATTTAATTTATAAAAGCCAAAATAATATACCTAAATTTCATGTTTTTGTAAAAAATAAATGTAGCAAAAGGAGGATTAGATAATAAATTTATGTTATTTACTATTATTATCGGTTACATTTTGTTGATTGATTGAAAAGATGTTGATGGATTTTGTATGGGATTATTGCACAAAAAATGTAGCATTAATTTTCTAAAAGCAGTTTTCGGATAACCAAACTTCAAAAATTAACCAAGTAACCATCTCAACATTCAATCAACTGAGTAACCATCTAAACATTCAGTCAACTGAGTAACCATCTAAACAGTCAGTCAACTGAGTAACCATCTGAACATTCAGTCTACTGAGTAACCATCTGAACATTCAGTCAACTGAGTAACCATCTGAACATTCAGTCAACTGAGTAACCATCTAAACAGTCAGTCAACTGAGTAACCATCTGAACATTCAGTCAACTGAGTAACCATCTAAACATTCAGTCAACTGAGTAACCATCTAAACAGTCAGTCAACTGAGTAACCATCTGAACATTCAACTGAGTAACCATCTAAACAGTCAGTCAACTGAGTAACCATCTGAAAAGTCAACTGAGTAACCATCTAAACATTCAGTCAACTGAGTAACCATTGCAGCACTTGTAATGATCAATGCTTTTAGATCTTATTCAGTTTGTTTCAACTGTTATTTAGTTGTTTGTTTATATTCAGTTTGTTTCAACTGTTATTTAGTTGTTTGTTTATTTGTTTACCAGGCTGCCATCGTCAACGCCACGTCCCTGGAGGAAGTTGAAAGGTTGAACCAAATGCTGAAGACAGGCCAAGTACCGGGGAAAGACATGCTTAACAAGAAACATACAGGTATACTTATGTTCACCGGTGGTGGTGCTTCACTCAGTGAGGACATTTTTGTTTTTACTAATTCCTTTTAATTAACCCTACCCCCCCTCCCCCACCCCACAGGCATTTCACAGACACCCCGCTGAAAAGTGTGCAATCTGTTCAATGAAACAAGATATGCCAGCTAGAACAATGGTTCTAGAACAATGGTTCTAGAACAATGGTTCTAATTGTTGCATTCGGCATGTTAGAGTTATAAGGGGAAGGTACAACATTGGTAATGATTGAAAAAAACTGTGTTCATTATAATGTTTATTATTTTTGGATCAAGATATACATTAACCATAAACCCCTAGGTATTCTGGCTTCGAACCTTCCTGAATCCTCCAAAATCCATCAGTGCACTTTTGGAAACATGACCTTATCGTTACAGTAGATGCTCTTGTTTTTCAATCACATGATTGTATTGTTGTCTACACTAGTTGAACTCGTGTTTTGTCAGGTTAGACCGGGTTGCGTCAAGGTACCTCGTCTCTAAAGTTGACATCCAACACGTATACGGTTTGTGGGAACTAGAATGCGATGATGTTAGACCGTGCAGTCGGCTGAAAATACGTACATGTCAAAGCTTTTAGCTTTTGATCAATTCTCGCTAAATACAAGACTGGGTTGTTTAATTTGATGAAAACCTTTTTTTAAATAAAAAAGCTGTTATTATTTGGCAATAGCTGCACTTTAGTGGCAAGTAGCTAATGTGGTCAAAATTTTGACTGTTGACCCAAATGTGCACACATGGGCATTTTAAAAAGATTTTTACCGGCATTTTGAACACCCTGAAAAATACCAGAAAATGCTTTTTACCAGTTGACTTAATTTGACCTCCAAATGTACTTACTACACGTTTGACAGTGTTGGACTTTTAAGTTCACTGGATATACCTTAAGTAAGACTAATTGCGGTGACACCATGTGAAATTCTCTATTGAGTAGTAATTAGTTCTGAAAAGAACTGGAGGTTACAACTAATTACTACTCATTAGATAATTCACATGGTGTCACCGCAATTAGTTTTACTTATCCTCTTCACCATGGAAAGCTAAAAGTTTTAGATATACCTTGGCAAGTATATCAACATTTTAATATCCGGTTAATATCCTGTTAAGGTCATTCATGATGCTACATGTAAAAGTCACATATGTATCCACAGATGTATCCACAGGGTTTACTGGGAGACCAAGAAGGTGAGCAATTAAAAAAGTGGTAGAAACATTTTGGAATCTTAACAAATTTCTCCCTTGTTTTATTTATTTTTTGCCAGGAGAGCAGTTGGTTGAGGAAGATGAAGAGGAGATGGACCAAGGAGGGCCTCCTCCAGGGGTGATGAATGGGGGTGCTG
This sequence comes from Zoroaster sp. YZ-2022, assembly GCA_029582265.1. Taxonomy (NCBI): domain Eukaryota; kingdom Metazoa; phylum Echinodermata; class Asteroidea; order Forcipulatida; family Zoroasteridae; genus Zoroaster; species Zoroaster sp. YZ-2022. The sequence continues at coordinate 36,260,117 of CM055825.1, forward strand.
AAGTGTCTGTGGCGTAATCAGCAACTTGGCTCATGTAATATTCAATAAGACTCTTCCCCCAAAATCTTACCAAGGAGAGAGGAAAAGTGGTTTGTCAAAAAATATATATATATATATATATATATATATATATATATATTTTTTAAATTTCATTTTCATTTGCATCGTTTATTGTTTTTTGATAAGTAAAAGATTGGCTCTTGCAAATTGATCACCAACCAAAAGGACTTGTTGTATAAAAGTTTTGACCGAAGCAGTGTCCTTCCCAACGGAAAAAAATGAGAAAGAATCTACTCGGGTGGAAATATAAGCCCACCAGCTTTTCGTTTTTTTGGTTTTTTTTTAGGGGGGGGGGGGGGGTAGTTGGAGTTAATAGAAATAATACCAAAATTTAAATCAAATTGAAAAAAGATTTAAAAATCCAGATTTTTTCCATTGCCAGTTTATGTAGTGATTACTTTGATGTTAAAAGCCAGATTGCATTGCATATGAAATGCCCATAATTTTCCAGGTTTCTATGACAACGGTGCAAACACTGGTCTCCGATTGGTTGTGGCAGGAGAGTATTGTTGAATGTTTATTGTAACAAACCATTCATGATCATGTCATTTGTAAATATTTAGTTTTTAGGTGCTGCATTCAGTGACAGCAACAACATGGTATTAAACTGAAGAGCATAACCTGGCGAGTGGTTAAGAGATTCATGAGGGCAATGTTTTTTTTTCTTAAACGTTTTTCTGGAGTTACTGAAAGATTTCACTTCTTTATAGGAAACGGTTGATAATTCTTTTTTCCAAAATGTAACGGCAAACATGAAGTTCTTTTAAATTTTAACTGCAGAGATTTGCAGAAGAAAAAATATTGAGGGCTTAAAAGCAGAACTGGGTATGTCCACTTTTGCCTAAAATGTGTTATGGGGAGTTTCTGATTTTTCAGAAAGATTCAAACTTTTAAACTTATTTTGTTTTCTTCAAAATGTCGTTTTGGACATAACCAGTTCTCGTTTTAAGCCCTCGATATAGAACCTAATAGAAAATATGTTTTGAAAAAAAAAAAAAAATTGTTAGAGTAAACTCGGACACAGGCGCTATGTGCACAAACTAATTATAAATAAAAAGAACCATTGAAAAACCACTCCCTCTTCTGACACCTACATTGGTGATGGCTTCACTGTGGCCGAGTTTATTCTGATAGGTGGATATTCTCTTTGGCAATGAATTTGGGAAACTGAAAAATAAATACTTGTACAAAAAAGGAAGGGAAAAAATCTTGGCATCAATGATTTTGTTCGTATTATCTGAAGATGTTTCATTTTCCCAAAATTGTCTGCATTTGAACAAAAGAAAATCTGCTCTTTGTCAGTTTTGTTAATGAGTGTTCAGGGTGACACAATATTGTTAGCTAGTTTATTTTCCTTTTCTGTATAATAGATGTTAATTCATATAACCAGGAGGCTGTTTTTTTCATAGCATTGCCTAATGTTGTAAGCCAAGGCGGAATTAGTGCATGCACCTTTGTTACAGAGCATTTTCTGCATTCGACAGTCAGTTTTCCTTATGAAATAAAACAAATGGAAGATTCCAGTAAAGCAGAATCTGGATTACCTAGCAATGCTATGAAACGGATACACCCTACAGAAAGATCCAATAGAATGACCTTATTTTCAAACCACTGGCCCAGGGTAAACAGATACTACACATATCTACAGTCAAAGGGCCGAGAAGTGATGGTACAACCACTCTTAATGTACAGACCACAGTGTGGTATGGTTATTGGACTTAGTCATATACACTAGCCTTGGTATCACTCATATACATTACTTATAATAGTCATTGTGAAGAATGCAATGATGCTGGTAAGTGAAATTAAATAAATTTGTGTCATTTCACCAGGATGGGGGGCAAGCTTTGTGACATGGTGTCCTTGTTATGTAGGTGTGGCCAAGTTTTAAAATCCAGTCTTTGTTTTGAATGTGATAATCAAAGATAAGTTAAAAGCTTTGCAGTTTGTAATATCTACCGTGGTCTGTACATCAAGAGTAATCTTTTTTTTATTGGGTCATTTTATATTCATGTAAAATATTAATGTGTTTTCCCCCTCGCACTTGGAAATAAATTTACCAAGGAAGCTAAATAATTTTGATTCTTGAGTTTTAATTTCTGCTTGTTTACGGCAATCAAGATGGACAATGTCTAAGCTTGTATGTAGGATGTACATGTACTGTGCATATATTCTCATTGCATCCGACGTTAAGTCACGCTGTTGACTAGTCTTGGTTCAAACCTGTATTTGTATGTTTTTGATACACGATCGCTACAATCACGAACCACTACCACACACACAAACCGCTATCAAACACAATCTTGGGAACTTCGTAGAATCTGACCCAGAAAACGGGGGGAAACCACGACGCATGCGTCAATTTGAAATGCTAGCGTTTCGTGTGTGGTAGCGGTTCATGATTGTAGGTAGCGTTCGTGTAGCGCCGTCGGATCGTGTATCATAAACATACAGTTTTGAACCAAGACTAGCTGTCGATTTGTGACTTGAATACAAAAATTAATAAAACGGTGAAGAACGTGCAGAAACAGCAAGGTGTTACATTGTTCTTACTGGTTAAGAATGTGACGTTTTTATAAAAGAATTCAAACAAATAGTCAAGCTGATTTAGTATATTATATAACAAATGCTGGGATTTTTCTTTTTTGATTGGGAGGTATCTCAGTTGGGTAGGGGTGCGGGTTGGTCATGAGTCGTACTCCCTAGCTTTTCCTCTCCCACAATCGTAACAAATCGCTGCCACTCGTATAATGATTGCAAGTTTACCGATGAACCCAGCTTTATTAGAAATAGTATCAGAAAATATCTTTCTATGAAAACCACATAGGTGCAGCTGGTCTAAACGAGTTCAAGTTCTTTTAATAACATCCGTTAGGGCAGGCGGGATCTGGCTCTGCATCTAAACAAACTTATTATTCAAACAGCGAAGAGATCTCTACAGTTAATAGTATTCAGGGTTCGAGTTACTATTCAAAACAGATATCGGTGGTAGGCCCAAATAATGTACTATCAGGCCTGGCTGAAATTTCCTAACTATTCTTTGGGCCCCTTCACGCAAAAATGTGAGCCCCTCCCCAGGTCCAAGAAGGAAAAAAATAGCTCAGGCTTGATAGGGTTAAAGCGTTTCTAAACAGGATGAGAAATCTTGCCATCAACTTATCAAAACCACCCTGGTTGGACGAGGTGTTATAACGTCAAAGAATTTATTTGGACAACAAAAATCTGTTGCTAAAGAACCCTATGAATACACGTATACAAAAAAAAAGGAATCATTACAAATCTTATTGCAGAAGTATATGACGAGTTTATACAACACGAGTACATGAAACTTATAATCTAAAGGGAAGTTACAATATTGGTAATAACAAAATCACCAATTTATTATCTGAAAGCTAACTAGAAGTCACGTTTGTAAAGGTATCAATTATCCCGTCTGAATTCTGCTCTCATTTAAGAGAAAACACGAAAGCATACGCACATTAAAAACCAATGAACTTGCGTGAAATAAACTTTCACCACAAGTGTTTTCTTTAAAATGTGTGAATGCTTTTCAGCACTTTCCTAAAGAGGTCTAGTCTCCATTTTATCTTAAATGTTCACAAGGTTAGTTAGGAGCGAGAATAATTCTAATAAATCAAGGTTAGCACTGATATAAGTGAACCGAAATTTTTCATTTTGAAATAGAAAAGTTTTTTTAAATGTACTTCGAAAAAAAATGACTGACATCAAGCAGCCGGTTCCATTGTGGAGATGAAAGGTATGCGGGAACAGATACCTCCTTGCTTGGCATCCCTTTCAAACTGCATTTAACCTCTAAGCTAGTTTTACATTGAAATTCTAAACATTTTAATTTTTGATTTTTTTTTAATTTAAAATTTTACCTGGTGTTTTTTTTTTTTTTTTAAATAGATATTTGGGTTGTTACATAATCTCATTTAAAGGTTAATTAATATTTGCTTAGAAAGGATATTTTAATCTACACTGATACAAAGAAAAGCAATACACTCGTCAAATCATTTGATTCCGGTTAAGCGAAGCTACAAGTAAATTTAGCATACATTTATCATTAACATAATACGCTCCCTAAAGCTACAAAAACCGTTACATCAAATGGATACATTTCACTGGTAACACCAATACGTTATCTACCATTTAATTATAATTAAGCAAATTAATCGAAATTTCAATCCTAAATTAATGCAAAAGCTGTAGTCGTAATACATTTCTACCGGATACTAAGCAATGGCACCACACAAAAACTATGGATAATTATCGTTAAATTGGACCTTATTTCTTTAGAGCATAAAAATATATTGGCTTCGTCTTAGTTTAATTGTGCAGTTAATATTTGAGAGGATGTTCAACTATACACCGTTTCGACATGTCAATCAAAGCTCGCTCATTGACCAATCACGCAAAGCTATTACGTCAGTTGGGCGTGAACTCGTTTTAGCTTGCCTGCGCACGCGCCGAATGAAGATTTTATACTTTCATGTTTTGCATTATTCCTATTGGTTTTTAAATCTTGACCGATAAAAATAAAGTACATAGCCTCCTGAAAAATAAATGGAAATAGCCGTTAACAAACCAAGATCTAGCATGCACTAACTAGATTTCACCCACTTGGCTTGTGATCATTCGCTAGCGACCTTTATATCAATCACACGCGGCTCACCCTCAGCCAACCTCTTCTTAGCTGTAATGGTCAGCACCTTGTCTGCGTTCATGGATGCGGCAACGGTGTCTGGATCGATGTCATCTCCTAGCGGGTAGCGATGGGTGAACTCACGGGAGACATAGCTGCTCTCACCGGGTTGTTCTGGATGAGCTTCTTGCTTGCCTGTGGGGAACGAAATCCAATAATGTCGTCTTATAGAATCTTTCATAATTTGTATTAAAATTGGATTATTTTTCTTCAATTAACAATGTGGACGAAGTAGTTTTCTATTTTGGCGGTAAATCTTATTCGAGGCATCCAACGAGTTATCTGGACAAAAATGCTGAACTAAACTGAAAAAAAATCAAATCAGTTATTAATGACATTTATTTCAATGTTAAAACAAAATAATACATAACAGCAAAAGAAACGTCACCCCTAAAAATATTTATTATTTTAATTTTATAATTAATATATTTTGTTTAATGAAGAATATTATGAGTATAGAGTGTAACACGAACACAATGTGGCAAATTTGGTTGACCTGGCAGCCAACCATCCCACAACATTGTATATTTATTATGTTTAATAATATAATTACTTGACAAAATTTAGGGGTGACGTTTCTTTTGCCGTTATGTATACATCAGCAATACAAAATATAAAATATATTTGATTCATGAATAATGTATCCAAAGACGTTTTTACATGCAGTGAACACATACAATATAAAATAGTTTCGAAAATGTTAATATTACGGAAAGTAGCGAAGCCATAAGAGGCTTTTTACTCTTTCCCCTTTTGACAAAACAAGTTTACTGGTACATGTACTAGTTAAAACAAGCTAAAAAGGGAAAGTAATTATACATCTATCGTTTCGCAAATTGTAAGTGTATATATGGTGTAAACTTGCTTAGTGTAAAGCTTAATGTTGTATTCTTCCATCAACAAGCGTCATCTTTTTTCCTTAAATTCCACGCTTGATGGAATACACAAATTCTTGGTACATTTTCACAGTTATCTCGTGAACAATACAACATAATCAGTTCAAGCTTTCACGGATTGGTTAACGTAGAGAGCGAGCACAATCTCGGGAGTTGTTTTGCTAACACGACCGATGTTGTACCGTCTCTTCGTCAAGTGGAAATCGATTTAATTCTGTGAACATGTCGATATCACCACTTAAACCCATTAATGGAAGTCAAATCTTAAGCTTAATTCAATGATCGTTTCATAGCTAACAATTATTTATAAACCCCGTTTCAAAAATGGTTAGCAAGACTATGATTTCCATTACTACAATAAATAGAGTATTAATACTCTAGGTCATTGATGTCAGTTTTATTTTTTTTTACTCACCATACACAATCACCTCTTTGCCCACCACTTTCACCTCCAGCTCAACTGGGGAGTATTCCTGAACTTGCAAGGTTACAGTGAAGTCACCTTTTCCGCCGGCACCACCGCCGTGCTTACCCGGGAAAATGTTCAAGGCCCATGGGCATTGGGCTTGGCAAGCCATGATCCAGAGGCATGGACATCTTCGGCCGCAAGCACCACCAAAGCCAAGGGGACATCCAGATTTTCCACCGCCAAAGCCAAGTGGACATCCGCATTTTCTATCACCGAAGCCACAAGGACAGCCACATTTCGCACCACCGAAGCCAAGTGGACATCCAGATTTTCCACCACCGAAGCCACAGGGACAGCCACATTTCGCACCACCGAAGCCCAGGGGACATCCGCATTTTCCGCTCCCGAACCCATAACCACGATAACGGCAGTCTAAGCCATACATTTTGACAGCTATTCACGGAATCAAGAAAATGATAAAAGATATTCAGTTCGGGAACAATATACATACAGTATTGTTTCAGAATCAATTGTGATCTGTATGTCTATAAAACAATCCTTAGTGTCAAGTCCGAATCCGAGTCTTGAAACAAGTATAGCGAGTCCTTAACAATTTATACTCTACTTGCAAATATTGGATTCAAATATCCCATACTACATTAATCTCGCAACGATTCTGCCAAGATTTCGATTTTGTGTGTACAGTGGTGAATACCAGATTTTTAATTACACCTTTTTACAAGGGAGATTTTCACATCGAGTATAATCTTCATTGGGTTAAATAAAAAATAAAAAAAGGTTAATGCCGAACCGGCTATTTTGCTTCCGAATTCGATTTTCAAACCTCCCAGTGTGAATACATATATTCGAGTCTCAAGGGTGTATGTAGCCCAAGTCATTGTACATGGTCGAGTGACACATATCCGTCAAAATGTGTATAATTCGAAATGCCTAGGTTCTTGAAACGCAAGGCCAATTACTACTATTTTGCATTTATACTACAGGTCCTTAAGGTTGGTAAGCAGTTTGCAAGAGCTAATTGTGTTCCAAAAAATCCTTAATTAAAAGGCCTTTGCCTGAGCTCTGAGCCGATTGATACTACAGTCAAATTACTCACGTTAAAAGCACGGTAGTAAACCTCACGAACTGATCTAACTCCTCGCTGTTCGAGTGTAAGACTTAGACTGGGCGTAAGGGTGCTGTGAGCCCAGACCAAATATAAGCCCTTTGGTTCGCCACGCCCCCTCAACACACATGTTCGCCTCGTTAATCTCTCTTTTGTCAATCTTCTCAGAATTACGTAACAATCCATGATGCCCTTGCTGCTCTAGTTTTTGGGCTTAGTATCCAGGTCTCTCTATGCTTTGAATAACAAACTAAGGTAGTGTTTGGTCAGAGAGGGGTGGAGCTCAGGATGGATGTTCAGGAAGGCATAAACCTGGACAGGTTTATGCATTTCCGTGCAAATAAAACACAATGGAATACATATGAGGAAAGATCTGATATTCACGTTGAACGAGAAACCCACGTTCACTCGCTCAGGCCAATTGGCCTCACCCTCGATAGCATAGGATCCCGAATGTCAGGGAATGAGAATAATCTTCAGTTTGTTTCTATTCATAACATTACATTGTACTTGTACATGTTCGCATTCCCTCTCCCCGGCCGTACATACATCATAATTATTGTTCGTCTTTTATCTTCTTGTGGATCCCTTTCCCATCCCTTTTCAGGAATTTCTACTGGCACTCCTCAAAATAATAGTGTCAATGTTTACCATGGTCTGACCTGATTTTCAATGTTATAACTCTCTACTCAAATATAGACGATCTATTTTACATGTATCATCAATGGACATGTCTAATAGGTAAAACTTGTAGCTTTGCATGGTGAGAATGATAAGTCCTGAGGACGATCAGAGCATACTGATCGAAACGTCGAGTTGTACCCCCAGTTCTTTTCAGAACTAATTACTACTCAATTGAGATCCTTACATGGTGTCACGATCACCGCAATTAGTCTTACTTGACATGTCTAATACTTATAAATTAATTAATACTATAATCTGTATAATTTTGACTTGAGAATTGTGAAATGGAAATAAATGGAAATAAATGTAAATGAATTGAAATTGATTGAATTGACATTTCTTAGTTGAAAACATGATCGACCAAGAGGGTCATGGAACTCCGTGCGTCCAACATGCCCTTAACATAAGTTGAGCTCGATCCTCTCTACTAATCTGTATGTACGTCGTTGTTCATTCATTATTTTGAATTTGGAGCCATTTTAAACGATTTGGTTATTGCAATGAATGCGTTTTTGTACGCGTTCATGGCTCTAATACGTGGAAAAAGTAATCGCTTCCAAAAAAACCTTAAAATATGTACACAAACGTTAAATCTTTGCAAGACACCTTACGTTGTTGGCGTATACAGCCGGGGGGGGGGGGGGGTTAGGGGTGTGGTCTCCCCAATTTGAACGTAGGGAATTCAATCTATATTTAATGCATCCCCCCACCCCCATTTTGACAATCTTGGCTACGTCACTGTTTGTAACCCAACAAACATCTCGTTAAATAATCTTGTTAAAGCTTCTTTTGTTGATGTAAGCAGAGTTCGCTCTATAGCTTAGCTTAGTTAGTGCCTCATTGTCCAGGGTTTCTCCCACCACTATTAAAAAAAACCCAGGCATGCCACGGGTAAACGTCTGCCAGATAAATCTCACAGTCAAATGTTCAATTGTGCATGCGGCTCGAGCACCTGTCGAGTTGTATTTTGTTTATTCATTACTCATTTCAGTGACTTATTTTGAATATATGCCAAGGTAGTGGATGGTCAGAGCGGGGTGGAGCTTACAATACGGAGATTTTCATTGGCCAAGTTCATTCGTTTTAAACGTACATGTACATACAACGGTCATTGCATCACTGGCCAATGAAAAGGTCAGCATTGTAAGCTCCACCCCGAGCTCCACCCCTCTCTGACCAAACACTACCTTAGTTTTGTAATTCAAAACAGATACCTGGTTGTTAACCCCAAAAACCTAGCACAGCAACGGCATCATGAATTGTGACACATAACAAGATTGATAAAGGGGGGTGGGGTGGGGAAATTAACGATGTGTAGAAGGGCTTGTGGGCGGACCCTATCTATCCTGTAGACTACCCAGTGTTTATATGGGCTCAGATCACAGCTCCTTAACGTCCAGTCAAAGTTTTACACTCGAACGTAGAGGAGTTAGATCACTTTGTGAGGTACACTACGTGAGTAATTTGATTAAATACCAATCGGCTCGGAGGTTAGGCAAAAGGACTTCTAATTAAGGCATTTTGATCAATAGATCATTAGTAGGCCTATGCAAATTAGTAGTTATATTGGCCTTACTTTTTGACTCGAGGCATTTTGAATTATACACATGACCATGATTTGACGGACATGCGTGACTCAATGACTTGGATTCAGACTTGGAAGTTTGTAAATCGGATTTTACTCAACATTAACCAATTTGTTTTTAACCCAATGAAGATTACATTCAATGTAAAAATATATACATGTAATTAAAAATAAGGTATTCACCCCCTGTACATGTGACGAAATCGAAACTTTGGCAGAATCGTTGCGAGATAACTGTAATATGGGACGGTTGAATCCAATTTTATGCTATGGTGGAGTTAAAATTTTTAAGGACTCGCTATACTCGAGTTTCATGACTCGAGACTCGGATTCGGAAACAATACTGTTATATTGTTCCCAAACTAAATATCGCTTCTTATGATTTTCTTGGTTCAGTGACCAGCTGTCAAAATGTATGGATTCGGCGGCGGTTATCGTGGTTATGGGTTCGGGAGCGGACAATCCGGCTGTCCCCTGGGCTTCGGTGGTGCAAAATCCGGTAGTTTTGGATGTCCATTCTTGCAGCAGATGAAAGGCTGTGGCAGCGGACACGCTGTATATCCATTCTTGCAGCATATGAAGGGCTCTGGTCGCTAGCGATGACGTGGTGTCCACTACTGAATGATTGGAAGCCAAGTGGGTGAAATCTAGTTAGTACTAGATGTTTATTTGTTAATTAGTTATTTTCGGGAGGTTATATATACTTTATTTTTTGTCGGTAAAGGTTTAAAAACCTACACGGATAATGCAAAACATAAAAGCAATTTAATTAGCCATTATACATTTTTATATTGTCTTCCTTCGGCCTGTTCGCAGGCAAGCTAAAATAGCATACGCCCAACTAAGGTAATAGATTTGCGTGATTGTCAGTTAGCGCTTTGATTGACATGTCAAAACGACGGTATAATATTAATAGGCCAACATCCTCTCACCTATTGGCTGCATACGACGGTAGGCCAACATCCTCTCACCTATTGGCTGCATAATTGAATTAAGACAAAGCCAACTAGATATAAGTTTTTGTCACAACAAAAACAAGGTGTTCGGTTGAAGTTAAAATGGTTACGTCATCAATTCGAAGTGTTGGAGAAGTCAAATGTTAACGTCTGTTGAAGTTCTCGCGAGAAGTTTATTTGAATACAATACAATACTGAATTTAGAAATTATTTTAATATTAAACTTTGACTTCCGGTTTGGACAGGAAGTAAGGTCAAATTGGGGTATAAATATTTTTTGACAATTAACGATCTGTAATAATGGTACAAAATTTGTGAATTTACCTCTTGTGGTTGTTGAGATAGGCCCTATGATTTTTTGAAATATTAAACTTTGACTTCCGGTTTGGACAGGAAATAAGGTCAAATTGGGGTCACCTTTGTGTAAATATTTTTCGACAATTAACAATCTGTATAATGGTACAAAAATTGTGAATTTACCTCTGGTGGTTGTTGAGATATGATTTTTTTAAAATATTAAACTTTGACTTCCGGTTTGGACAGGAAGTAAGGTCAAATTGGGGTCACCTTTTTGTAAATATTTTTCGACAATTAACGATCTGTACAATGGTACAAAAATTTTGAATTTACCTCTGGTGGTTGTTGAGATATGATTTTTTTTAAATATTAAACTTTGACTTCCGGTTTGGACAGGACGTAAGGTCAAATTGGGGTCACCTTTTTGTAAATATTTTCGACAATTAACGATCTGTACAATGGTACAAAAATTGTGAATTTACCTCTTGTGGTTGTTGAGATGATTTTTTTAAATGTTAAACTTTGACTTCCGGTTTGGACAGGAAGTAAGGTCAAATTGGGGTCACCTTTTTGTAAATATTTTTCGACAATTAACGATCTGTACAATGGTACAAAAATTGTGAATTTACCTCTTGTGGTTGTTGAGATATGATTTTTTAAAATGTTAAACTTTGACTTCCGGTTTGGACAGGAAGTAAGGTCAAATTGGGGTCACCTTTGTGTAAATATTTTTCGACAATTAACAATCTGTATAATGGTACAAAAATTGTGAATTTACCTCTTGTGGTTGTTGAGATATGATTTTTTTAAAATATTAAACTTTGACTTCCGGTTTGGACAGGAAGTAAGGTCAAATTGGGGTCACCTTTTTGTAAATATTTTTTGACAATTAACGATCTGTACAATGGTACAAAAATTGTGAATTTACCTCTTGAGATATGATTTTTTTAAATGTTAAACTTTGACTTCCGGTTTGGACAGGAAGTAAGGTCAAATTGGGGTCATGTTTTTGTAAATATTTTAACAATCTATACAATAGTGCAAAAAATTTCCATTTACCTGTTGTGGTTGTTGAGATGATTTTTTTAAATATTAAACTTTGACTTCCGGTTTGGACAGGAAGTAAGGTCAAATCGGGGTCACTCACAACTCGAGTTTCATCTACTTGTTAAGTTCTAAGTACATGCCAAGTTTCAAGTTCATGTGAAGTTTGCAAGTATGTTTTTGTTAGCGGACAACTTCAGATTCAATCAAATTATCATCGATGATGTCAATATCATTGTGCAAGGGTTTATCATCTTTTATAATAACAATATAAATTTCATATTCAAAAGACATATCAATTTTGTGTTAGAATGTGTTGAATTTGAACTTCCTGTTTGGACACGAAGTAAATGTCACATTAGGTGGTTTGAAGGTCATATATGACCTCCTCATGATTATGAAAAAATAACAAATTTGTCAACTTATACATCAAATTGAAGCTATGAGATATGACCTTTTTAAAATTTGTAAAAATCGTTACTTCGTGTGCCACTAATTGGACCATTGGCAAGCATTTATGGTAACTCATTTCACAAGAATTACAAGCTATTAATGTAAGGAATTCAATTGTTTTTTTTGTTTTCTAATAGGTCATTTAGTTCTTGAGATATTGGCTGTTGAACTTGGAAAAGTTGTGAGATTTAAGCAATAAATTAGAAATTAACAAGTGTGACTTGGAACACAATGGTTTTTTATTTTAAATATTGACACTAGCCCAACACATGCCTTTTAAAAACATGCTAGATGATAAATCAACATTAAAAATCACTCATATGAAAATAGTTTGCCAGGGTTGTAGGTAGCCAGATCAACCTATTCAGCGTTATTATGGGCATAAAGTCACAAAGTTGATTTAGGGTAGAAGGGAACTACATGTATAGTAACTGGATTAAACTTGGCTGCAAATTCAAAGAGCAAGAAGTGTACATGTGGGTTAAATTGTTTGGGTGAGTTGGGGATTACTGAAGACACTGAAGCATGGAAGACCATATAAATATTTCCCATTTCCTTTCCTTCAGCTAATTAGCCTTTCATTAGAAAACAAGCTTATAACTACTACATGATAAAGTTGGAAGAAAGCTTGCATCCGTGCTTTCCATCTTCCACTGCAGAAGAGTTTTTGTCAAAAAGTAAATAATTCCCAATTCAAACAAAATTAAATGTAATTATATCCACTGGATCAAATCTGATAATTGGTTGCCCTTTTCACTTTGTTTATGGAAAAACCTTTCAATTTTAGATTTAAATGAAGCCAACATTGGTATTTATCTCTTGGTATTAAGTCTTGTACAAAAATAAATTTAATCAGGTTAAGTTTATAACAAAAACATAATGATAAATTGACAATGATAGTGACACTGTAATCAAGCATCTCCTTATTGTGACATGCTTATAAACTGTCTTTGTTTTCACCTATACTGCAAATAATTAAAAATAATGTATAAAATTTGAAAACAAATTCTACATTGATTTTTACATTTTCAAGGTTGTACACATGATTGGCAAAATGTCTGTAGCTGCATCCATACTACAGAATTACAACCTAAAGATCAGATGCCATTTTGTACATAAATTGTTAGACATTGAAATAATCAAAGAGTTGTATGGGTGCTTGTAAATTGCTGATAAAGCAATGAAATACATATTTATTTTAACTGTCTGTTGGGTTTCATGACTTGACTTTTGTGGTTACACACTTCCCTCCCCACAATCAATTGAAACCACTTTGTTGACCTGTTTAACCTACATGTACTTGTAACCAATCTAGAAATGAGTGTACATGGTCTTACACATGTAACAAGTGAAATGACTTCAGTGTAAATGAACCCAACCATGATCCTTTGTTGACAAGAAAACAGAATATATATCCACTGGATCAAATCTGATAATTGGTTGCCATTTTCACTATGTTTATGGAAAAACCTTTCAATTTTAGATTTAAATGAAGCCAACATTGGTATTTATCTCTTGGTATTAAGTCTTGTACAAAAATAAATTTAATCTTTATTTATAATATACTTCACTTTCAGGTTAAGTTTATAACAAAAATATAATGATAAATTGACAATGATAGTGACACTGTAATCAAGCATCTCCTTATTGTGACATGCTTATAAACTGTCTTTGTTTTCACCTATACCGCAAATAATTAAAAAATTATTTATAAAATTTGAAAACAAATTATACATTGATTTTTAACTTTTCAAGGTTGTACACATGATTGGGAAAATGTCTGTAAAGATCAGATGCCATTTTGTACATAAATTGTTAGACATTGAAATAATCAAAGAGTTGTATGGGTGCTTGTAAATTGCTGATAAAGCAATGAAATACATATTTATTTTAACTGTCTGTTGGGTTTCATGACTTGACTTTTGTGGTTACACACTTCCCTCCCCACAATCAATTGAAACCACTTTGTTGACCTGTTTAACCTACTTGTAACCAATCTAGAAATGAGTGTACATGGTCTTACACATGTAACAAGTGAAATGACTTCAGTGTAAATGAACCCAACCATGATCCTTTGTTGACAAGAAAACAGAATATATATCCACTGGATCAAATCTGATAATTGGTTGCCCTTTTCACTTTGTTTATGGAAAAACCTTTCAATTTTAGATTTAAATGAAGCCAACATTGGTATTTATCTCTTGGTATTAAGTCTTGTACACAAATAAATTTAATCAGGTTAAGTTTATAACAAAAACATAATGATAAATTGACAATGATAGTGACACTGTAATCAAGCATCTCCTTATTGTGACATGCTTATAAACTGTCTTTGTTTTCACCTATACTGCAAATAATTAAAAAATGTATAAAATTTGAAAACAAATTCTACATTGATTTTTACATTTTCAAGGTTGTACACATGATTGGCAAAATGTCTGTAGCTGCATCCATACTACAGAATTACAACCTAAAGATCAGATGCCATTTTGTACATAAATTGTTAGACATTGAAATAATCAAAGAGTTGTATGGGTGCTTGTAAATTGCTAATAAACAATGAAATACATATTTATTTTAACTGTCTGTTGGGTTTCATGACTTGACTTTTGTGGTTACACACTTCCCTCCCCCACAATCAATTGAAACCACTTTGTTGACCTGTTTAACCTACATGTACTTGTAACCAATCTAGAAATGAGTGTACATGGTCTTACACATGTAACAAGTGAAATGACTTCAGTGTAAATGAACCCAACCATGATCCTTTGTTGACAAGAAAACAGAATATATATCCACTGGATCAAATCTGATAATTGGTTGCCATTTTCACTATGTTTATGGAAAAACCTTTCAATTTTTGATTTAAATGAAGCCAACATTGGTATTTATCTCTTGGTATTAAGTCTTGTACAAAAATAAATTTAATCTTTATTTATAATATACTTCACTTTCACGTTAAGTTTATAACAAAAATATAATGATAAATTGACAATAGTGACACTGTAATCAAGCATCTCCTTATTGTGACATGCTTATAAACTGTCTTTGTTTTCACCTATACCGCAAATAATTAAAAAATTATTTATAAAATTTGAAAACAAATTATACATTGATTTTTAACTTTTCAAGGTTGTACACATGATTGGGAAAATGTCTGTAAAGATCAGATGCCATTTTGTACATAAATTGTTAGACATTGAAATAATCAAAGAGTTGTATGGATGTTGTAAATTGCTAATAAAGCAATGAAATACATATTTATTTTAACTGTCTGTTGGGTTTCATAACTTGACTTTTGTGGTTACAGACTTCCCTCCCCCACAATTGAAGCCACTTTGTTGACCTGTTCAACCTAATTGTAAACAATCTAGAAATTAGTGTACATGGTCTTACACATGTAACAAGTGAAATGACTTCAGTGTAAATGAACCCAACCATGATCCTTTGTTGATAAGAAAACAGAATCAACCTGCATTTATAATAAATATACGCTCTGTATGTACGATTTAGTGACATTTCAGAATGGGTGACATTCAGGGGTTGTCATTGGAATCGGTAATTTTAGAATAAAATGTCTGCCCCCTCCCCCAAGTTCTTGGTGATGGCATGTACTGCCACTGGTGATGAACCAACACATTTCGGTTTTTCTCTAAAATTCTTTGGTCTATCATTGCAGCACTATAGAATCCAAGAACTAGGGAAGAGGAGGGGCAAACAAGCAATAAAAGTATAAGGGGGCCCAAATTACCAATTCCATTGACTGACGACTGGTGCTTCATTATGTCGAAAATCACACCCAGCATCAATTCTGCATAGCTGAAGTTGCAAGATGTTTCTGTCCTTTCTAAAAAAAAAGATTTAAGATTGAAAATAGGAGTAAGGGCTTAGATTTAAATAAATGTTGTTTAACTGACATGGATTGGAAAGGTGGTTATCAGATACACCCCTTCTCTTGGACTGAAATGACAGTACTGCTATAGCAAAAAATAACAAATTATACTAAACCTTAATTTTTGTAATAAACAACCATTAAAACTAAATGAAATGTTCATCATTGGTATGAAGACCCTTCTCAAGCGATCTGTTAACATAAGGCGTTAAACCATACCAAGATTGTTGATGACTTGAACAGTTACGATACTGCATTTGGATGTGGTGTCAACGGCGTGTTGGGGTACTGTTGGCTGGAACTCAGTCTGAGCCATGATATATCGGAGTCAACATGCTGTAAAAATAATAGTTAAGCTTTATGGAAGTACATGGAATAAAGTATTTGAAATTTCTGAGAAGTTCTAATTTATGTGAATGAGGAAAATAATATGTCACAGTGAACATGCTGTAAAAATAATAGGAAGGTTTTATAAGTACATGGACCAAGAATAAAGTATTTGAAAATTCAGATTAGTTCTAATTTATGGGAATGGGGAAAATAGTGTATAATTTTAGAGTAGCTGGACCATTGAAATTGAAAAGGGCATTGGTTTGTTTTCAAAATTGCACACAATTATTCTTGACAATGTGTAATAAATTAAAGAAATGTTCTCGCACGAAACTCTCATCAAAAGAGAAAGGTATTTAAGGAAATTGCAGAGTCTCATATACTCATATAATTTCATGTGATTGTGATGTGAGTGATGTCTGAGAGAGGCCTCGGGGAGCAGGACCTACAAGTACATGTATTGTGTCATGAATATTGTGCATTTTTCCTGTGAAATAATTGTCTATGTAAGTTTATTTGTATCTGAGAAGGGTACAAAATTAAGGAAAAGTGCAGTAAACAATCGCTAGGCTAAGTACTTATTTAATTTGTGCACAAACTGAAGATTTTTGGAGAAAACAAAAATTACAAAATATATGGCATAAAATTTCTAGTGAATAATTGCCATAACCTTAACAACTGAATTTTCCTATCCTTATTTATATTCTAAATACATTTTGGTGACATCTGTTCATATTTTGTTAGTTGTTTACTGTCCAAAGTATGTTCACGTAGGCCTAACTAACGACGTTAGTCATGTTATTGTTAGTTAAACAGGCACAATGCAACGACGAATGGACAGCTTAAAAAATGGTTTTTCTTGTATAAAAACACGAAGATAAATACAGGAAATCCTCTTAAAAAGTAACTTCAAAATACTTACTCTTTTTATGACCGTGTACTGTTGGCGATCCATTTTTACAGCCTAAAAAAATGACGTCTGGGCCATGGCACAACACTAAAAAAATGACGTCTGGGCTCCATTGTAACCAAATATCGTGTACTACACGATATTTGGTTACAATGGATCTACATGTACAATCGATATCGACGCTGTTAGCGTGTACGTGTTGTGCCCATGGCCCAGACTAGCGCCACGTATTGCGCCTTTTCGGCGCTATACGAACTTTGATTCTTTCATGCAACGTATATGAAACGTTTTAAATATTTTACTTTTTAGCGTAATTCGACACCTGATGAGGTAATCATGACGTCACAGAAAACGGTTTCGTCTGCTTGATATGTTCTGTTCATGTGTTAAGTTTGAAGGCTGTAAATGCTTTGCAAGGATGCCTTTGTTGCCGGACAGTCGCCACTGTAAAAAAAAAAAAAAACAGTACAAAAACTAGAGCTTAAGTGTTTGTTAGAACAAACACACGGTGTTCGAGTCTACTTCCGGTTCAATCAAATTATCATTGATGATGTCAATATCATATTTTCCAAGGGTTTGGCATCTTTTATAATAACAATATCAATTTCATATTCAAAAGACATATCAATTTTGCGTTAGAATGTGTTGAATTTGAACTTCCTGTTTGGACAGGAAGTAAAGGTCACATTAGGTGGTTTGAAAGTTATATATGACCTCCTCATGATTATGAAAAAATAACATATAAGTCAACTTATACATTAAATTGAAGCTATGAGAAATGACCTTTTAAATTTAATAAAAATCGTTACTTTGTGTGCCACTAATTAGACCATTGGCAAGCATTTATGGTAACTCAAGAATCACAAGAATTACAAGCTATTAATGTAAGGAATTCAATTGTGTTTTTTGTTTTCTAATAGGTCATTTAGTTCTTGAGATATTGGCTGTTGAACTTGGAAATGTTGTGAGATTTAAGCAGTAAATTAGAAATTAACAAGTGTGACTTGGAACACAATGTTTTTATTTTAAATATTGACACTAGCCCAACACATGCTTTTCCAAAACCATGCTAGATGATAAATCAACATTAAAAATCACTCATATGAAAATAGTTTGCCAGGGTTGTAGGTAGCCAGATCAACCTATTCAACGTTATTATAGGCATAAAGTCACAAAGTTGATTTAGGATAGAAGGGGACTACATGTATAGTAACTGGATTAAACTTGGCTGCAAATTCAAAGAGCAGGAAGTGTGGGTTAAATTGTTTGGGGCAGTCAGGGGTTACTGAAGACACTGAAGCAGGGAAGACCATATAAATATTCCCCTTTACTTTCCTTCAGCTAATTAGGCTTTCATTAGAAAACAAGCTTATCACTACTACATGATAAAGTTGGAAGAAAGCTTGCATCCGTGCTTTCTATCTTCCATTGCCCCCGCAGAAGAGTTTTTGTCAAAAGTAAATAATTCCCAATTTAAACAAAAATTAAATGTAATTATATCCACTGGATCAAATCTGATAATTGGTTGCCCTTTTCACTTTGTTTATGGAAAAACTTTTCAATTTTAGATTTAAATAAAGCCAACATTGGTATTTATCTCTTGGTATTAAGTCTTGTATAAAAATAAATTTATACTTTATTTACTTTCAGGTAAAGTTTATAACAAAAATATAATGATCAATTGACACGATAGTGACACTGTAATCAAGCATCTCCTTATTGTGACATGCTTATAAACTGTCTTTGTTTACACCTGTACTGCAAATAATTTAAAAATAATGTATAAAATTTAAAAACAAATTCTACATTGATTTTTACATTTTCAAGGTTCTACACATGATTGGCAAAATGTCTGTAGCTGCATCAATACTACAGAATTACAACCTAAAGATCAGATGCCATTTTGTACATAAATTGTTAGACATTGAAATAATCAAATAGTTGTATGAGTGCTTGTAAATTGCTAATTCAGCAATGAAATACATATTTATTTTAACTCTCTGTTGGATTTCATGACTTGACTTTTGTGGTTACACACTTCCCTCCCCACAATCAATTGCAACCACTTTGTTGACCTGTTTAACCTACTTGTAACCAATCTAGAAATGAGTGTACATGGTCTTACACATGTAACAAGTAAAATGACTTCAGTGTAAATGAACCCAACCATGATCCTTTGTTGACAAGAAAACGGAATATATATCCACCAGATCAAATCTGATAATTGGTTGCCCTTTTCACTTTGTTTATGGAAAAAACTTTCAATTTTAGATTTAAATGAAGCCAACATTGGTATTTATCTCTTGATATTAATTCTTGTACAAAAATAAATTTAGTCTTTATTTATAATATACTTCACTTTCAGGTTAAGTTTATAACAAAAATATAATGATAAATTGACAATGATAGTCACACTGTAATCAAGCATCTCCTTATTGTGAACCTATTGTGAACAATCTCCTTATTGTTAACCTGTCTTTGTTTCCACCTATACTGCAAATAACACACAAAAAAATTAATAAAATTTGAAAACAAATTCTACATTGATTTTTACATTTTCAAGGTTGTACACATGATTGGCAAAATGTCTGTAGCTGCATCCATACTACAGAATTACAACCTAAAGATCAGATGCCATTTTGTACATAAATTGTTAGACATTGAAATAACCAAAGAGTTGTATGGGTGCTTGTAATTGCTAATAAAACAATGAAATACATATTTATTTTAACTGTCTGTTGGGTTTTATGATTTGACTTTTGTGGTTACACATTTCCTTCCCCCACTTTGTTGACCTGTTTAACCTACTTGTAACCAATCTAGAAATGAGTGTACATGGTCTGACACATGTAACAAGTAAATTTACTTCAGTGTAAATGAACCCATCCTTTGTTGACAAGAAAACAGAATCAATCTGCATTTATAATAAATGTACTCTCTGTATGTCATTGGAATTGGTAATTTTGGAATAAAATGTCTGCCCCTCCCCAAGTTCTTGGTGATGGCATGTCCTGCCACTGGTGATGAACCAACACATTTGGTTTTTATTCTTTTTTTACATTCTTTGGTTTATCATTGCAGAGAAATTTCAGAGAAGTTCTAATTTATGTGAATGAAAATAATATGTCACAGTGAACATGCTGTAAACAAAATAATAGGAAGGTGTTATAAGTACATGGACCAAGAATAAAGTATTTGAAAATTCAGATAAGTTCTAATTTATGTGGATGGGGAAAATAGTGTATCATTTTGGAGTAGCTGGACCATTAAAATTGAAAATGGCATTGGTTTGTTTTCAAAATTGCACACAATTATTCTTGACAATGTGTAATAAATTAAAGAAATGTTCTCGCATGAAAAATGTCTGCCCCTTCCCCAAGTTCTTGGTGATGGCATGTCCTGCCACTGGTGATGAACCAACACATTTGTGTTTTTAATTCTTTTTTTTTTTACATTCTTTGGTCTATCATTGTAGAGAATTTCGAGAAGTTCTAATTTATGTGAATGAGGAAAATAATATGTCACAGTGAACATGCTGTAAAAAATAATAGGAAGGTGTTATGAGTAAATGGACCAAGAATAAAGTATTTGAAAATTCAGATAAGTTCTAATTTATGTGAATGGGGAAATAGTGTATAATTTTGGAGTAGCTGGACCATTAAAATTTAAAATGGCATTGATTTGTTTTCAAAATTGCACAATTATTCTTGACAATGTGTAATAAATTAAAGAAATGTTCTCGCATGAAACTCACATCAAAAGAGAAAGGTATTTAAGGAAATTGCCGAGTCAATATACTCACTATACTTATAATTCCATGTGATAGTGAGAGATGTCTAGTGAGAGAGGCCTCAGGGAGCAATACCTACAAGTACATGTATTGTGTCATGAATATTGTGCATTTTTCCTGAGAAATAATTGTCTATGTAAGTTTTGTATCTGAGAAGGGTACAAAATTAAGGAAAAGTGCACTAAACAATCACTAGGCTACCTATTTAATTTGTGCACAAACTGAAGATTTTGGAGAAAACAAAAATTACAAAATATATGGCATAAAATTTCTACTAAAAATTACCATAACCTTAACTGAATTTTCCTATCCTTATTTATATTCTAAATACATTTTGGTGACATCTGTTCATATTTTGTTAGTTGTTTACTGTCCAAAGTATGTTCATGTAGGCCTAACTAACGTTAGAACCTGTATCTCAGCTTCACGTTAGTTGAGATAAACACATGGTATTACCGCAAACCGAAACGATAACGTTAGCCATGTTATTGTTAATGTTAGTTAAACAGGCACAATGCAACGACGAATGGACAGCTTAAAAAATGTTTTTTCTTGTATAAAAACACGAAGATAAATACAGGAAATCCTATCAAAAAGTAACTTAAAGTAACCTATCAAAAAAGTAACCTATCAAAAAGATACTTACTCTTTATGACCGTATTGGCGATCCACGGGCAACACATATACGGAAACAGCGTCGATATCGATTGTACATGCAGCTCCATTGTAACCAAATATCGTGTAGTACACGATATTTGGTTACAATGGATCTACAATCGAGATCGACGCTGTGTGTAAACTAGCGCCTCGTATTCCGCCTTGCGGCGCAAAACGATCTTTAATTTATTCATGCAACGTTTAATTTATTCATGCAACGTATATGAAACGTTTTAAATATTTTACTTTTTAGCGTAATTCGACACCTGATGACGTAATCATGACGTCACAGAAAACGGTTTCGTCAGCTTGTTATGTTCTGTTCATGTGTTAAGTTTGAAGGCTGTAAATGCTTTGCAAGGATGCCTTTGTTGCCGGACAGTCGCCACTGAGATTAAGAAGTAAAAAAAAAAAAAACAGTACAAAAACAATAGGTGTTCGCGCTGCGCTTTCGAACACCTAACAATAGGTGTTCGCGCTGCGCTCTCGAACACCTAACTAGATATAAGTTTTTGTCACAACAAAAACAAGGTGTTCGGTTGAAGTTAAAATGGTTACGTCATCAATTCGAAGTGTTGGAGAAGTCAAATGTTAACGTCTGTTGAAGTTCTCGCGAGAAGTTTATTTGAATACAATACAATACTGAATTTAGAAATTATTTTAATATTAAACTTTGACTTCCGGTTTGGACAGGAAGTAAGGTCAAATTGGGGTCACCTTTGTGTAAATACTTTTGACAATTAACAATCTGTACAATGGTACAAAAATGTCAATTTACCTCTTGTGGTTGTTGAGATATGATTTTTTTAAATATTAAACTTTCACTTCCGGTTTGGACAGGAAGTAAGGTCAAATTGGGGTATAAATATTTTTTGACAATTAACGATCTGTATAATGGTACAAAATTTGTGAATTTACCTCTTGTGGTTGTTGAGATATGATTTTTTGAAAATATTAAACTTTGACTTCCGGTTTGGACAGGAAGTAAGGTCAAATTGGGGTCACCTTTGTGTAAATATTTTCGACAATTAACAATCTGTATAATGGTACAAAAATTGTGAATTTACCTCTTGTGGTTGTTGAGATATGATTTTTTAAATATTAAACTTTGACTTCCGGTTTGGACAGGAAGTAAGGTCAAATGGGGTCACCTTTTGTAAATATTTTTCGACAATTAACAATCTGTATAATGGTACAAAAATTGTGAATTTACCTCTTGTGGTTGTTGAGATGATTTTATTAAATGTTAAACTTTGACTTCCGGTTTGGACAGGAAGTAAGGTCAAATTGGGGTCACCTTTTTGTAAATATTTTTCGACAATTAACGATCTGTACAATGGTACAAAAATTGTGAATTTACCTCTTGTGGTTGTTGAGATATGTTTTTAAATGTTAAACTTTGACTTCCGGTTTGGACAGGAAGTAAGGTCAAATTGGGGTCACCTTTGTGTAAATATTTTTCGACAATTAACAATCTGTATAATGGTACAAAAATTGTGAATTTACCTCTTGTGGTTGTTGAGATATGATTTTTTTAAATATTAAACTTTGACTTCCGGTTTGGACAGGAAGTAAGGTCAAATTGGGGTCACCTTTTTGTAAATATTTTTGACAATTAACGATCTGTATAATGGTACAAAAATTGTGAATTTACCTCTTGTGGTTGTTGAGATATGATTTTTTTAAATATTAAACTTTGACTTCCGGTTTGGACAGGAAGTAAGGTCAAATTGGGGTCATGTTTTTGTAAATATTATTCGACAATTAACAATCTATAAAATAGAGCAAAAAATGTCCATTTACCTGTTGTGGTTGTTGAGATATGATTTTTTTAATATTAAACTTTGACTTCCGGTTTGGACAGGAAGTAAGGTCAAATCGGGGTCACTCACAACTGGAGTTTCATCTACTTGTTAAGTTCTAAGTACATGCCAAGTTCATGTGAAGTTTGCAATTATGTTTTTGTTTGCGGACAAGATGGGGGAGAAGAAGAAGAAGTAAAAAAAAAAAAATAAAAAAAACCGAACAAAAACAAGAGGTGTTTCGGGCATATACCCGAACACCTAAAAAAAAAACCGTACAAAAACAATAGGTGTTTCGGGCACATACCCGAACACCTAATTATATTTTTATGCTCTAAAGAAATAAGGTCCAATTTAACGATAATTATTCATAGTTTTTGTGTGATGCCATTGCTTAGTATCTGGTAGAAATGTATTACGTATAACGATTACAGCTTTTGCATTAATTTAGGCTTGAAATTTCGCTTAATTTGCTTAAATCTGATTAAATGGTAGATAATGTATTAGTGTTACTAGTCAAATGTGTCAGTTTGATATAACAGCTTTTATAGGTTTAGGGGCCTATTATGTTAATAAATGTATGCTATATTTACTTGTAGCTTCGCTTGATGGGAAGATACAGTATTGGCAGGGACGGATTAACCCCCACTAGGGCCCCTGGGCCGATCATTTTTCAAGGCCCCCCTGAGGCCCCTCCTCAATGGGACCTCTCAAAGTGGGCCCTTTGAGGACCACTGCTTCACAGTACGGTGTAGCAGTGGTCCTCAAAGGGCCCACTTTAAGGGGTCCCCAGCAGGGACCTCCAGCCTGGGGGGGGGGGGGGCCTGAAGGCCGGGCCCCAGGAGCCCTTGTCAGGGCCTCAAACCCAGTACCGCGCCGCGCGGTCCAGTTTCCCCGAAGGGCCCTTGAGAGCCAAGGGCCTCTGGGCCCCGGCCCCACCGGCCCAATGGCTAATCTGGCCCCGAGTATTGGTAATGTTGGCAAACTGCTTCGACGAGTAAATTGCTGCTTTTCTTTGTATCAAAATATAGATTAAAAGATGCTTTCTAAGCAAATATTAATAATTAAACTCAATTTTTTGAGAGGTTATGCAATAAGGAAACAAACAACATAATAAGTTTTATCATCTCAAAAAAGTAAAATTAATGTATTGCTTTTGGTGAATTAAAAAATGTTTTTAATTTCAACGCAGTTTAAATGCAGTTTCAAAGCGATACCGATGCCAGATAGGAATATCAAGAAGGATATCTGTTCCTTCATCCCCTTTCATTCACAATGGAACCGTCATTTTTCAAAGTACATTTCAAAAACTAAATTTCATTTCGAAGATGAAAGATTTCGGTTTACTTATGTCATAAATATTAGTATTTCTGCTACCATTGACCTGATTTATTATAGTTATTCTGTCAGTCCTAACAAACCTTGTGAACACTACGATAAACGGGCACTCTAACTCTAAGTGCCGAAAAGGTATTCACACATTTTAAAGAAAACATTTGGGGCAAAAATTTACTTCACGCAAGTTTTTTTTAATGTACGTATGCTTTCGTGTTTTTCTTAAATGAGATGAATTCAGACAGGATATCGATAATTGATACCTTTTTATAAACTTTACTTGTAATTAGCTTTCAGATAATAAATCGGTGATTTTTGTAATTAAGTTATTACCAATGTTATGAATTCTCTTTAGATTATAAGTTTCATGTACTCATGTTGTACTCGTCATATACTTCTGCAATAAGAATAGTTATGATTCCTTTTGTATATCTGTATTTATAGGTTTCTTTAGCAACATTTTTTTTGTCCAACAAATACATTTTCTGTAACGTTATAAGTAAGACTAATTGCGGTGACACCATGTGAAATTCTCAATTGAGTATAGTAATGGGAGGTACAACTCGACGTTTCGATCAGTATGCTCTGATCGTCCTCATTCTCCTGAGGACGATCAGAGCATACTGATCGAAACGTCGAGTTGTACCTCCCAGTTCTTTTCAGAACTAATTACTACTCAATTGAGAATTTCACATGGTGTCACCGCAATTAGTCTTATCCTCCTCACCATGCAACGTAACGTTATACGTCAACCAAGCAGGGTGGTTTTGATAAGTTGATGGCAAGATTTCACATCCTGTTTAGAAACGCTTTAAGAAATCCAAGTAAATTTAGGCCTACCAACGATATCTGATTTGAATAAGAACTCAAACCCTGAATACTATTAACCGAGATCTCTTCTCTGTTTGAATAACAAGATTTTTGTTATTCAATCAAGATTTCTTTCGTTTCATTCATGCTTGTAAAACAGAGACGAGATCCCTACGGCTAATACTTAATAGTACCGGTATTTAGGTTTTACATTAACCGCACGGATTGACATTGTACCAATGGGCGGTAATTTGGGGGCGGGGCGTGTGTACCCTCCAGTATTTACGACAAGTGGGGTAGGGAGGGGTTTGGTAATAGCAAATGGTCCACCAATAATTACTGCTTCTCAACGAAACATCGGTGGTATTTTTGTATTACAGACATCCACATTAATAATGTGTGGACTTATATAGCGCACGTATCCACCAACTAAGTGGTGCTCAAGGCGCATTCTTTTTTACGTGCATTACACAACACACGGGACCTACGGCTTTACGTCCCATCCGAAGGACGAAGCAATTATGGTTAAGTACCTTGCTTAAGGACACAAGTGTCACGACCGGGGCTCGAACCCACACCCTGCTGCTGGCAACACCAGAACTTGAGTTCGGTGCGCTAGACCGCTCGGCCACGACACTCCATAGTCTATTCATGTCTCAATTTTACTCAAATTAAGTTGGTGCCCATTTAGGGCTACCCCAGAAAGCACAAATTACTTGAAGCGAAAACCTTCGAAAGTCACGTACACATGTTTGTGAATTTAAATAAAATACAGCAATTGTAGCCAGGATTTTCAGTTGGGGGGGGGGGGGGGGGGAGGAGGACGAACAATTCGAGAATCAGTGCTCATCGAGTAAAGCGAGATATTCCGTGCCCGCGCCCATGGCCGATTTTACATTATTTAAAAAAAAAAGATTTTGTTCATGGTGCTTGCAATTTTCTCCCTTTTCGGTCATACATGTATGCTGATTAGGGACAGACTTTCAACAAGGCACGGAATCGGTGTCCTATAGTTTAGACTCAAACGGTAATATGACGCTATCATGTGGGGTATTATTTTATTGAGTACCATTTATATGCCTACTGTATAGAAACCACCTTCAATGCTACTTGTCACGGGGCCTATACACGTTTTGCCTTTTAAAGGTAAGACTATATAGTAATACTATATTTGACCCTATTTCCTTTTACTTCTGACCACCTAAAATATTGTTGTTTCACATTAAATGTTACAGTCAGGGTCTTGAAGCAGAATAATAATTATATTTCTAATGTTTTGAATAAGAATAACGCCATATTTTTTTAAAATAAAAATTTAAATAAATATTCAATAATTATATTTCTAATGTTTTGAATAAGAATAGCGCCATATTTTTTTAAATAAAAATTTAGTGTTAGTGTGGGAGGGAGGGGGCATTGTATTAACCAGAGGGGTGTCTGGGTGTCTTTTAAACACCCTGTTTTATCCATCATTTACATGTAAAAGTATTGTAAGTGAACAATTTGGACACCCTGTTTTGAAATTTCAAGCAAAATTAGACACCCTAGTTCTAAATCCTGGCTAACCCCTTGGTGGGAGGGGGAGGGTGAGGGGATAGGTTGGTCACGGTTCTGCTCCCCCCCACCTTTCCCTCTCTCCCAAGTGTAACAATAAAACGCAAGTGTAACAAATAAAACTGGTTGTACCATTATTGTTAATACTCTATACATAGCATACAGCCGGGCCGATGACACAGAGTATTAACTATGGTTTCTTCGTATTTACATGTGTTTTTTTTTGTTTTTTTTGTTTTGTTGTTGTTACACAAATCGCCCCACACAAGGCCAATAGCCACTCCAAGGTGGGGGCTACTAAGTCATTGAGTTGTTACGACTCCACACTGAAGAAACCAGCCCCTCATACCGAAACAAGACAAGTTAATAACCAGCCTCTTCACAGTGTGAATAGGACTGGGAGGGGTAACTAGTCCAGAACAAGGCAGTTGTTAAACTGCCTCTGCCCCTATAAGCAATTATGGTTAAGTGTCTTGCTCAAGGACACAAGTGTCACGGCCGGGATTCGAACCCACATTCTGCTGCTAACACCAGAACTTGAGTCCGGTAAGCTAGACCGCTCGGCCACGACACTCCACAATACATGCGATGAGCCTTGCTGTATGAGAAGTGGCGAGTGTTGTCAAACTCTTGGCTGTAGACCAGTCACATGTCGTTTGTCGAGCACAAGTTTTTTTTATTTTAAGGCTTCCTAATCACTCAGAGTTTCCAATTAATAAAAGACAAAAGTTCACTGCCTTGCTTCCATATACTGTGTACATCTGGACTTAACATTATTTTATTGAGGTACAGCACCCCCCCCCAAAAAAAACCCCAAAAACCGAAAAAAAACTCAATTGTTTTACCAATTATCTAAACACTATACGTTTAAATCATTTACAAAAATAGTAGACATACATAAACAGATTTACGCTGTTAATAAATAAAATATAAATATGCATAAAAATATATTTTGAAAGACATTTGAAGAACAAATGAAAATGTTCAGATTCAAGTTACCAGCTCATATCATGGAGAAAAAAACAGTTAAACCCCCTTGGTTTTCAGTTAAGGTGGCAGGAGCTTAAATTCAAAGTGCTGCTTACCAGTAATCAAGTTTCCTACTAACTATAAATCTGTGCACAGGTAAAGCAAGAAAATTTAGCGTGGTGTGATTTGACAAATGTAACAAATCCTGAACAATGGGTAGCGGGCCTGGGTCTCCCTTTGGTCTACAAGACAAAGCCCCCTGAACCTCCTGTGAGTAGCGGGCCTGGGTCTCCCTTTGGTCTACAGGACAAAGCCCCCCTGAACCTCCTGTGAGTAGCGGGCCTGGGTCTCCCTTTGGTCTACAGGACAAAGCTCCCTGAACCTCCTGGATGTTTCATTTTGGAGAATTTACAGACTCTACATCCCTACAAACAAGAAACTAGAGGTTTGGACACAATACAGGCTACTTCTTTCTTTCCTTGGTGGCTACTTCTCTTCTTTCAAGAACATTTTGAGGCAAAGGGATATTTGTAAAAAATCCTGAAATCATCGGCCTGAATGGTGGATTTTTATATGCTCAAGGCACTTGACATTTATTATCCATGTCATCAGCCTACTTTAAATCATTCCTGGATCATTCTCAATTTCCAGGGAAGCATTGAACCCTGGCAGTAGGCACTCATCAGTTAATCAAACCCAATTATACCATCTCTGCCCTCACAGGTCCCCATTAATACTCCTGGATGAAGAGAAACAACTCATGTGACACATTCTGTGTGTCATTGATTGGAGCAGGTGCTTCATGAATGCTGAAAATGTAATCACTTGTTAGTAGCTGGTATGCACGTACATGTACATACCCACACCATGCATATCCGTGCGGCATGTTCCCAACGATTTCACCCCAGCGTCAGTAACCGAAAGTGAGCTCAGCAATGGCAGTAGGTTAGCGCTAAGGTATTGCCAGAGGTATATATCTCAGAGGTCATCATAGGTCATCAGCTCAGGGAGAATCTGATGGATTGTCCAATGCTTGAAGACAAAAAATGAAAACAAAAATTAACTGACTTATTTGCAGACCATAGTACTGTTGACTCTCATTATTACAAGGTCACCAGGTACAAGTTATGTTGTTATATCAGTATCTTGTACGAAGCAGACCAAAAACCACCAAAATAGAAAGAATTTGCTTGCAGCATTTTGTTACAAAAAGAGCTCTTTATATCGAGTCAAATGAATGAAAATAGCAACAAGCTATATTTTAGAAATACATGTTCCATGTTTTTAGTACATTCATGTTCTTCTTCTTGGTTGGAAGTAAATTACAATCAAATGAGATATAGTTCGCACTGTACAGTGTTGCCAAGGCAACTACTTACGTTTGGTGGCCAGCAGAGTGTTGCCATGGTTACAGGAGATGGACATGAGGCTGAATGATGCTTCTTCATTGAGGTCAACTCTCTGGGGGATGTCGGAGTTAGCCTCTAGTCGGCCGAGTCGGCCCGTGAGCTTTGCCCCGAGAATATACCTGACCATCTGTAAACACCAAATATTGAAATATTGAGAATTACAAAAATCCATTTTGTTTATCTACAACAAAATTAAAGGGGGGGGGGGGGGGGGGTGGGATAAGGGCGACAGAATCCAAATTTTCAAATGATCACAATGATGATTTTAAAGGACTTCTGGAATTCATCAAACTGGAAGGTCGACAAGAGTGGATTTGATACAGATCTAGTTATCCAGTCTAGGGTGGCTGTCCTGAATTGTGAAAAATGTTGCAATGACTTTGAAGGAGGAGGGGATTTTTTTATAGCCATGTTTATAACCATGTGTGGTATAGAGTGGGGGGGAGTGGGAGGGGGTGGGGAGGGATGTTGTATCCTCTTTGTCAAATAGCCTACTTTCTGTAGACTCTGCTCTCTGCATGCTGTTCTTGTGTTAATAAATCAACCCTTCAGTCTGCACTATTGATCTGTTGTTAATGAGGGAGTGTGCAGATGCTCCATTTTGACAAGAAACCTATCATGTATGCAGTCTCAAAGCCTAGTTCATATCTTGTGCTGTGCACAAATGAAAGTATATACATAATAAACCGATGTGCGTCGGTGTTTGAGAGAAATGATTTATCTTCTCGAGTCCCCTACCCGACGCAAGAGCTACGGTGAACATGTCAGTCCCCTACCCGATGCAAGAGCTACGGTGAACATGTCAGTCCCCTACCCGACGAAAGAGCTACGGTGAACATGTCAGTCCCCTACCCGATGCAAGAGCTATGGTGAACATGTCAGCCCCCTACCCGACGAAAGAGCTACGGTGAACATGTCAGTCCCCTACCCGACGCAAGAGCTACAGTGAACATGTCAGTCCCCTACCCGATGCAAGAGCTACGGTGAACATGTCTCCACAAGCCACATCTGTTATACTGATGCCATCTTGGAACTCGGGAGAGCAGGGGATTCTGGGAGTGTTGGATTCAGTCTGGCATCCGAGCTGACCAAACTGGTTGGATCCTAGCATGAAGCACGTGTAATCATCTAAACAAAATAGAAAACACAGCAAGATACAGATTTGTTATCACACTGTCTTAAGTGTCTCCCCCTCCTCCTACACAAGTATAAAAACACTAAATGTCCTGTGCTGGTAGAAGGTCGAAAGTGATTCCTCACACAGAATTCAACTTTTTTTCAGTTGGCTTATAACATTTATTTAAAGGGAACAACATCCATGTTCATGCAATAAAACAAAATATTGTCCTGAAGACAGAGTACACTGTTCAAAATATGAAGAACTATCCTCACTTCTGGTTCTTTTCAAAATCACTCTAAAGAAGAGATGATAACACATGGTGTAACCCTAACTGTCTTAAATTAAAATATGAGAATAACAAATCATTCATATTTCTATCAAGTGGCAGAAAAATGTATGCAAATTTATTAAAAACATTTTTTTATGGATTTCTATTTTTCAGTTCCACAGTTTTACAGGATGAAAGCGATTTCCATGCTATACAGTGTTTCCACTAATAAAGGTGCAAAAAGTAAACCCATTACCAGAGATGCCAACATTGAATTCCAAAAAAGAGTAGCATCTATTGAAAAAAAAAATCGCAAAAATCTAACGCTAAAAAATGCATGTCCGGATTTTGGACAATGTCAGCGCCGCACTCGGTGTGAACCCCGCTGGCGGTAGTGGGACCAGGGGCAGAGTAAATTGGAGGACAATACTCAATGAAAAAATTATGAAATTATAACAATGCTAGACGTATCTTATCTTAAACAGCTCACAATAATGATCTTCCGAATTAGTAATCCATGCATCAATCACGTTAGAAATTTTGATTATTAATACTAACTGTTCTCTTTCTTGGAGTCTCGAAGGCAAATAACAAATTGATAGCCTTAGCTAGGCCTAGCCCTAGCTCACCTGGGCCCAATTTCATGGCGCTGCTTACCACAGAATTCTGCGCTTACGGCGCCATAAAAAGCGTGTGATTCTATGCGCCGTAAGCGCAGAATTCCGCAGTAAGCAGTGCCTGCATGCCTGACACTGAAGTCGCACTTGCAAAGAAGCTTGAGAAATTAAAAGGTAATGCTGCGTCTTGAGCACAATTATCTTGCGCATGTACACGTGTACACACAAGCTACCTCACAGACAACCTCATTCCCCACGGGTATGCTCATTATTCCCCATTATGTAATAGAGATCAATGGGTACGATCTTGCAAATAATGTACAGATATATGTACATACAGGGTACATGTGGTAGGTAGGCAGTCGAATCCAGCGCGCTCGCGCTTGTGTGTGATATGTACATAATCGTGTGAATTCGCCGCTAATCCCGCTATTGTCGCTTTTTACCATTTAAAAGGTTGTTGTTTGTGTTTTTCATTTTAAAATTATTTTTCATCATTTTTATTTCCACTTAATAGTTCATTCATTGTTTGTTTGTATTGTAACTATATACAATTATACTAGGGCGGCTTGTTTAGCGTATTTCAATGAAGTATTATCGTAGAGTCGTATTCACGGCTCAAAATCGTATTTCCTACGCCCAAATCGTGTATGTTGGCATCTCTGCATTACTATCAAATGGTTCAGACAATGTTTTCAACTTATTATCGATGGCACCATCCATGGTATGTCAATCCACATGTACTGGAAAATCAAAATGGCTGATTTGACACTGTCCAGCACAACTTTTATTTACATTCAGTTATTTTTAATCGGTGGTGGTGATTCAGGTTCAAACAATTGCATAACATGTACCTGTAACTATGGCAGCATGAGCTGTTCCTATGGCAACACTTTTGATAGACAGCTTGCTAATGGGAGAGGAGGCAACCGGTGTGTATGTACGCATCTCGTCAACTTTACTGTGGGTCTGTTGACTTGGGCTGATGCTGTCCAGGCCTAGCTTGTTGTATCTGTGTATGGAGATTTCACATACATTTGTAATGTGGCAATACACAAATCCAGATTTGATATTTGTCCCCGTGCCCACCATTAGCAACTCTGAAAAGATAACAACAAATTTTGTCAAAGTGGCATTTTCAAATATCTATTAATATTCTCCGCTAGATTACCTGTTGCTTCCACAGGCAAGAACTTTCTTGTCTGTTGTGAGGAGCAAGGAGCAGTCGAGACCACAGTGTACAGATGCAATGTGACACTCTACCGGCAGAATGACACTCTGTGGGGACGAGAAGGACTCCTGACTGTCCAATCCCAAACGACCTAAAGAAAGACACGAAAGATACACAGCACCAGTCTGAATCAATATGTGGTATAGTATTGGTCATTAAAAAACCTTTCCAATGCTTCTTTGCTCATTGTTCCTTACACCTACAATCTTGGGAGATTGATCCTTTTTTCACGCCGCACCATCCCTTTGGAACAAACTCCCTCATTCTATTCGTAATATTTCATCGGTAACTGACTTTAAATGTGCTCTGAAGACCTACAATGTACCTGAAGACCTACCTGTTCCAGATTAGTGTTAATACTGAAATATGGTTTATTTTTTAATAAGCTCATATTGCACCCTGAGTGTAATTTCTGACGGATACTTGCATGTTATAGAAGCTCCTTTTTAATATAACTTTACTACTGAATGGTACTTACCATTGTCCCCTCTCCCCCACGAGAACACCTCATTGTCATTGGTAATGGCCATGACGTGTGATGCCCCACATGAAACCTTGACAACCTCATAGCCTAGCAACTCCTCGACAATCTTGGCCTGTGAGACATCATGGTAGTTGCCATGGCCCAGACACCCGTGGGCTCCGCTGCCGTACGTCATTAATATACCTCGATCTGCAACATGATAGTAATGTTTCGGTTCATTGATTTAAAGATGAATTCCATCACCAGTGTAAGGAAGGGAGGAAGAGGAGGGAGGAAGGGGGGGTGTTGGTTATTACATTGGTTATTACTTCTTCAATTCATTTTTGTTTAGGTTGTTAAGTGTACTTTGTAAAGGAACTGTATGAGCGATATGACCTGTGTCGTGACACGGTCATGTGACGGCGACTTTTGCATGGCGGAAGTCGGCCTCAGGTAAGTTTTTCTACCAATGTTAATGAACAGCTGTGGCCTCGCATCAATTTACACATTTTTTTGTGAAATTGTTGGCGATATTATTTTCATATTTTCACAAGAGTTGAATAAAACCATCCCAAGACAACGCCTGAGAGCTGCTGTGCTGTCATTTGCACAAATCGTTGTAATAAAGGAGGAACATGTGTTAAGCCTAAGCTTTTATAAAAATCCACTCGGGCGAGCTCCAGTGAGAAAAGAATAAATGCTGCGGTGGTTGTTGGTGGTTCGCCGAGAAAACTGGAGCAAAAACTTATTTTTGATTTTGGTATCAAAATATATCGCGTCATTGGAATGATTTTGTATAGGGATATTTTGTTTAGGTATTGGTATATTGGAGTATTGGTATGTACAAATACAACTACACACTGTAACTATGGCTAGGTGAGAGAACTGCCCGGCTGACCTTGACTAGACTGCGTTTTGCCCAGCGATATGCGCACATCGTGTTTTGCTGTAGGTGTGATGCCACAGGTCACATCGTTTATAAAATAACCACCCTGCCAGAAGTGATAACTTACCAGTCAGACAGGCTGTGAACATGTCCCCACATGATACATGTTGGATAGTCACCGCTGACTGTCCCTCCAGGAAGCGTGGTATGAAGGTGGGATAAGGCTGGTCCGTGGCCCCAGGCAGCATGGTGGAGCCAGAACCCACTGACGATGACTGAGAACAAATTGTGGTGAATTTTTTTATGTTGAAAGTAATGTACAAATTGTTGCGTCGATGTCATGTATTAACCAGATGCAGCATTGTTGTACTAGCACAGACTTATGCAAAAAGAACATTGTATTATTCTGTTCTAGAATGCACACACACATTTCGTCATGCCAGAACAACAAGGTCGTATCACAAAAGCAACAAGGTCGTATGTGCAATAGTGCATAGATTTGCAAACATTAAAACAACTGAGTACAACAACGTTGTATATTCTTCCATAGGTTTTGCGTGTCCATCCTGGAACTGTGTAAAAAGATACTACCTTGTTGCACTGAGAAAAATCCAGATTTGCAACAAGGTCGTAACTATGATATGACCTTGTTGCACTGATACAACGATTTAAGATATTATAGATTGGTGAAATTCTTGCGTCGGGAGATAAACAATTGATTTAATTTTGCCCTACACCGACGTGTGTATATAGCACTGTATGCTCAGTGCTTTCCGAGTGTCTGTGAAAAAACTACACAGGGTTCCACGGAACCCGCTGCTATATAGGATTCTAGCGACCAATCGTCATCGGGCAAGCTCGGTGGTCGAGAGGTTCAGCCGTCTGCACTAGTAAGCCGGAGGTCGTGGGTTCGACTCCCGCCCGAGTCTCCTGTGTAGTTTTCACAGACACTCGAGCACTGAGCATCTGATGCTCACGTCGATGTAAGTAAATCAATTAATAATATGTTAGAAATTACACTGTTGCACTCAACTATCCCTGGCCTATGTTCCTCTGGTTGTATGTTGCTTCATGAGCATAGGGCCAACACTCATTGGAGCAAAATGGTTAACTTCAGTTTTAATAGGCGTTGTGCCCTGTGGACGTCATGCCTTAACCCAAACAGCACGGTGGTATGCACACACTTTCTGTTTTGGTTTAGACATTACATCACAGGTCACATCATCTAAAAACAATGTTAATCTCTATTATAGTGATGATGGAAATGAATGGAGACCAATGAGTTGATGTGACCTGTGAAAAACCAAAACAGGATGAGCATGCATACCACTGGGCAGAAAACGTGACCGCGCCACAATTTTGTGAACAAAGTTCACGTCATCTATACCTCCGAAGGTCCACTAGTGATCATTTACTAGAGTTATCTTGCAGGAGTGTGATTAGACAAAAGTAAAAAATCCTGAAAAATGGATAGCAGGCCTGGGTCTCCCTTTGGTCTAGAGGACAAAGCCCTCTGAACCTCCTGGATGTTTAATTTTGGCGGATTTACAGACTCTCCACATCATCACAAACAAGAAACTAGTGGTTTGGACACAATACAGGCTACTTCTTTTTTTTCCTTGGTGGCTACTTTTAAGAAAATTTTGAGGCAAAGAGAGATTTGTAAAAATCCCGAAATCAGGAAAAATCATGAGAAATGACAGGCCTGATCTTGAAGCCCAATTTGTATCATCACACACTTCTTTTACAGTAAAAATAATTTCAGATCCTACATAATTTTTGTTCTCTTCAAAAACGTAATACTCAAGACAGCTGCTTACCTCCCAGATGAGAAGTCGTCCATTCTTTGTGACCGCAACTCTCTGAGTCCGACCCGTGGACACCTGTATGATCTGGATATCGCTGTTGGGGAGTGGGAGTCTGATGGGAGTACTGATCCCCTGACCCCAGCAGTAGACTGTCGAGAGGGGCTGTAGCTTAGGCAGGTTGGAATTGCTGCCGTCTAGCACAAGCTTGGAGCCTAGGACGGAGAAAGGAATGAGAGCTAAAGATTTATAGGAACATGAATTTGTAAAATGAGATAAGGAAAAGGAGCATGTAATTATTATAAAGCTGTGCGTTTTCGGTTATTTCGGGAACCGGATATCCGACATTGGAAATCTTTGGATACCTGGGTATCTGTCAAAAATTGTTTAAAAATCACACAAATACTCCCGAAAGTATAAAACAACCAATACGAACACATGTTTCTCTTGTTTTATTAGAGTCATAATAAATGTGGACTTACTGTAATAATTTCCTGCCTCTATATTAAAAACAACTCACAGCATTCCCATTCCCCACACAAAAAGTTAACAAAAAAAATCAGAGACTTCCATTTGTATGGCTTAAATGTTCAGTCAAAACGGGTAATTGGAACCGATAACGGGTAATTGGAACCGATAACGGGTAATTGGAACCGAAAAATGAAACCAGGTAGTGACAGTTTCAGTCTGGTATCTGGGTACCCGGAAACTCAGCACAGGACTGATATTAAATGACACCAAGGATTCGTCAAAAGTGCCTATAGCATTGTCGCTCATGAGTTTGAGGAAACCTGTGAAGATAAGGATGATGAAGTAATATTTAGTTTATCCATTTATTACTGGGAACTAGATAGCCCTTGTATTCACCATGGGTGTGATTTGACAAAAGTAACAAATCCGGAAAAATGGGTAGCGGGCCTTGGTCTCCCTTTGGTCTAGAGCACAAAGCCCCCTGAACCTCCTGGATGTTAAATTTTGGAGGATTTACAGACTCTCCACATCCCCACAAATAAGAAACTAATGGTTAGGACAAAATACAGGCTATTTCTTTCTTTCTTTCTTTCTTTCTTTGGTGGCTACATTTGTAAAAATGGTGGCACAATACAAGACAAATCCTGAGAAATCACAGACGAAGAATAGTTTTATTTACTGCTAGAAGAAGTAACTGCATGCATTGACCCAAATATAATTGACAACTTTTTGACCACATTTTGATGTATAAGAGATGAAACCTAGAAAATGAACTAAATGTGAACACTTTTATATACTTACTTTTGCGGGACAGTGATTTTGCATTTCCTTGGTGGTTTAAACCTTTTGCTGTCATCACAAAAGAGTTGGGAATCCTGTAGATGAAAATATAAAAGTGTATTGACACGGTCTTAAACCATATTAACTATCTGATGATATTTATGATTGACCAGCAGTGACACTTTATGCAATTGGCAAATTGACATTGGCACATCGTCTCGCCCTCTTTACACAAAGAAAAGTCAGGTGGTATCGTGTCTTTTGCATCATGATTTTGACTAATGTTTGCCATTCCAAGGGTCCTCCATATTCTGCCAAAATTCCACTTCCAATCACCGCACGCATGGACAATAATAACCATGAAGTTGGGGTGAAGTGCTTTGAGGGGGGTGGTGCCCCCTCCTACCTGCCTTAGCTTCTTTATCCCCTGTCCCCTGTGAGGGGTTTCAATGCCTCATTCAAACCCCCTCCCTCCACCAAAATTTCAGGGAAATCCATGCTTGAAAATTTGTTACATACACAAATGTGATCGCTCTGGCAAAACCCAAAACTTCTCGGCATTTAACATAATGCGTAACAGCCAAGAAAAGGTCAAAACTGACCTCAGGTACCAGTTTGAGATTTTCATGTCACCATATAGAGCTAGAGTATTTTCTCTAGATTTTGATGGAAAAAGAAAAATCATGAAACGTTGTTTGGAACAATGTTAATTTTCACAATAAATTTGGGAGATCACTGCGAAAAGTTGGGTCCAAGTTTAGCGTTTTGCCAGAGCCATTCACAAATGTTTACAATTTCATCCCCCCCCCCTCCATTTTATTTCTGGATTTGCAAAACAAAGCACTGTTCAGCATTCTCAGAAATCCATGACAACGCACTCACTTGAGAGGGCACTTGACCCGACCGATCTCCATGTAGACATTAGCCAGTGTCTTAATGATGATAGGCTCGGCTATGACTTGGTTGATTGTGGGTCGCTTGTCTGGGTCAAGGTGAAGCATCTGAAGCAGGAGACGTTTCAGGTCGTCACTGTAGCGGTCTGAGATCGGTGCTATGGCCCCTCGCATGATCTTCATCACTAATGCTGGGAGGTTCTGCGGGGTTTAAACAAGAGAACATGGGTGAATTGTATGGTAAAACTATGAAATTACATATTGACCGTAAATCACGCTGAACACAATCAGAATGCAACAAATAAAACAATCTGTCGGATCTTGTTGAAGTGTGCAGTGAACAAAAGATGTTTTGTTCTCGCTGATGGATCTTGTTGCACTTTGCAGCCTTCACACTTGGACAACTGATGGATGTTGTTGCATTGAGCAGGGTGTCTAGCCAGTTATTCAAGGGGGTTAGGGCAGCTTCATACTTGGACAACTGATGGATGTTGTTGTATTGAGCAGGGTGTCTAGCCAGTTATTGAAGGTTAGGATTAATATAAACATTAACAAACAAAAAATACATGGAATTTTGTTGAATGATGTTTGAAATCAATAACGCCATTGGTAATATTTAATTATGTGCCTACACTATTGGATCTTAGCCAATCGCACACGATGACTACACACAACGCAATTCCAGTCCGTATGCAATACCGATCTCAAACATCTTGAAGTATAGGTAAAACTTGTAGCTTTGCATGGTGAGGATGATAAGTAAGACTAATTGCGGTGACACCATGTGGAATCTCAATTGAGTAGTAATTAGTTCTGAAAAGAACTGGAGGTACAACTCGACGTTTCGATCAGTATGCTCTGATCGTCCTCAGGAGGACGATCAGAGGATCGATCAGAGCTGAGGACGATCAGAGCATACTGATTGAAACGTCGAGTTGTACCTACAGTTCTTTTCAGAACTAATTACTACTCAATTAATTCCATGTCACCAGTGTAATCATCTTATCTTGAAGTATCTTAACATTAAGTGAGTTGTCAAACTAGTAGATGTCAGCGCGGCATCTGGCTACATTCAACTGGCCAATTTCCCGCTTATTGATAATTTCTGTGCTTCTTCACATAAAGAACCTGGTTGGCAAATTATGCCATAATTAGCAGAACTAGCATATAACTGTAAAAGTAAAGACAGACTTCACTTACGTCAGCCTCAAATGCCCTTTTTAAGGTGAGTAGCTCATAGAGCACACAGCCTACAGCCCATATGTCACTTTTTTGGTTGTAACTGTGCAGTGGAAATGTTAAGGTAAATTCAACACAATTACTGCAAAACAGCAATATTTAGTTTGGACCAATCAACGTTGTGCTTTTGATTTAATTTTATCCAACACCGACATGTGTATAGCAATATGCATACTCAGTGCCTTACCAGTGAGCAAATTTTCGTGCTAACTATAGCAGAAAAATTTGCTTTAAAAGCATAAGCGTATTTTAGAGGTAAGCAAGAAAATTCATAGCAGCGCGTGTGCATTCACCATGGATTTGTATTGTTGCGTCACTCATTTGCTAGCAATAACGGCCGTCAAGTTAGTGTGCTTTACTCTATGCTTAACGGTTAGCAGCGCTATGAAATAAAAAACATACAGTAAGCAAAAAATTGGCTGCTTAGCGGCTGTATAATATTGGATCCAGGAATAAAAGGAAACATATCAATCCAGATTAGAACTCATGAAGGATACGGTTTCCCCTCGCAAAGCTCTGGGGATATGTAGCATGGTGTGCCGACCACTGTGAAAGCTTTGCTCTTGCTGCTCAGAATCTTGGAGATGCCAAAGTCGCCGATCTTGACAACGTCGCGGCGCTTGTTTAGCAGAATGTTTTGCGTCTTCAGGTCACGATGGAGGATCTGTTTGGAATGGACATGCTGTAGGGAGAGAAGCAATTGACTGAAGAGACGAAGGACTTCCTGGATTGAATGGAAGAAATGTACAATATAATCATTATCACTATTACCTGAAGTGTGTTAGCCGTGTTAAAACCTAGTTCACAGCACTGTTCTCCAAGGAGCAATGAATCTGGGCCGTTCATGTCATACATGTAGTATTCCACAGTAAGCTTGGGCGATAACATGATAATATCGATTAAGATATCGAGAACCTTTTCAAGTAATCGAGATATCGGCGATTAATCAGATACATTGCGATTAAAAAAAAAAAAAATTGCCTTTGTGATTCCATAGAAGCAAATTATGGCAGTCATTTCAGCTTTCAGAAGTGAGAAACAAAAGCAAACTACTTCACAAGTAGGTCTGGGTGAATAGTTTGATTATTCAAATATTTGCGAATAGTTGTTGCTAATCGTACTCGTGGATTTTGAACTATTCGATTAATCAGGCTGGCATGAATACCTTCAACTATTCGCGAATAATGACCATTCACGATTAATTGTGAGTAATAATGTGTTGCCTTTGCACTGCATAACTTGCGGTCGTGAACTGTTTGCTAACTATTTGTGACTACTATTCGCGAGTAACACTGCCAGTTACACTGTTTTGTCTAGGCACTGCTGGTAGTGGTATGCGTTGTAGAATTCACGAATAGTACTCATGGGTAATGCCTTTGAGGAAGCTGACGTGGCTGGCTGGATGGCTGGCTGTGACTGCAACCTGCTGAAGGCTGATAACATCAAAGGCATGCCGTGTAATACTTAACAGTCTTGCCAGTTCAGTTCGTGGGTTGGCCAATGTTTAAAACACTTGAGCCTTGGCCAACATGTTTAGAAGAAATACCTATCTACTGGTTATTTTATGATGGGAATTATAAATTATAAGGTAACGTTAAAAACAAATGCTAGCTTCCTACTTCACTAGGTGATTAGTACTTGTGAATTCAATCAGTATAATGCCTGGGAAAATGCAACAGAGGGTTCTCCCCACATACAAACTAGCGTATTGGCCTGATACGCAAAGATCTTTGGCCGATACGCATAGCGTGTACGTACTTCTGAAGTAGTTCGCTTTTGTTTCTTACTTTTCCAATTAAAAAGGAAATTGCTGAAAACAGCTGATAAACTACAAAAAAAGAGCAAATATTTCTTACCCCTTCCTCTAAAAGTGCATTCCCTCTATGCTGGAGATACTCAAATAGAGTGCCACCTGAAATTAAACACAAATTAACCCTAACCACCCCATATCCTCCAAAATCCTCCAAGGGGCACTTTTTTGGAAAAATTCAGCACTGTTGGAAACTGGTACTTTCACCTCTTCAAATGGGGTAAAATTACTACCTGGCAAGAAGTACAGGCCATAAGTGCTGAATATGAAAGATCAACAAAAATGCATGGTGCATTTTGAAGATATGAGCACATTTCAAAAAGTGCACTGGAGGATTTTGGAGGATTCAGGAAGGTTCCTAGCCAGAATACCTAGGGGGTTAGGGTTAATGATCAACATTAAAATACAAACAATACACATACACAAAATCACAAAATCATGTCAGTCCATTCTAACCAAAACGAAAACCAATATCAGAACTTTTTTGACGTCTAAAAAATTTTCTTTTTCCATTTGAATATCACTCTCCTTACCTTCGGCATACTCCATGACAATGCTCAAGGCCTTATCCTCTAGGAAGTTCTCGTAGTACTCGATGATGTTGGGATGGTCCAGCATTGCCAACACCTTGGCCTCATTGACTGCCACCTGTCGCTCCTCTCGAGTCATCTGCTCCACAGGGATCTGCTTGATGATGATGAGTTTCTGGTCATTAAGACGACGGCTGAGATACACTGTCCTGTATGAATTGTTTTATAGTTAGATGTATCGCCTGTGTTTGTGGCGGGTAGAATGTTGTGTACGACCGCCATGTTTTCCTCATTCAATATAACCAATAATGTAATCTTACCTACCCAGTAAGGTGGAGAACATATGGATGATGATGGACATATACTTCAAATTATTCCAGGATATTTATTTCATGAAAAATCAGTCATTTTTGGTATATAATGACTTCCTCAGTCATGTCAGTCTGATCTTGTCAACTCCCCCATTAGTGACCAACACGGTCATTGTACATGTGCAGTGGCAACTATAATAGGATCCTTCTATTTTCTGAAGGGGAGGATTTTTTTAGAAGGGAAATAAAGTCCGAAAACCATCATAAAAGTGGATTTTAATGATCGATAAAAATCGATAGAATAATTTTTTAACTGGTTAATGGTTGCAAAAAATTCCCCCAAAACCCTTAAAAAGTGGCGGTCAGATATGACATTCTTTCATTTGTGGCGACTTTAAGGGCAATTTCCAGAATTTTTATTTTGCATCGGAACATCGGAAGAAAAAATCCGATAAAATTACAAATCACTTAAAATAAAATATTCAAGGACAGTATGGTTTTTCAGTAAATGTATTTATGGTGGCACCCTTCATATAATATTCATTTTGGCACTTTTTTTTACTGTTAAACCAAGCTTCTGACAAATCTTTTGAAATAAAAGTATTAAATTCCTGTGAAAACTAACATTTCTGGAAATTGCCGGTTAAATATTGGTGATAAATCTTTAAGCACCGATTGTGACATATCATGGGAAAGAATTATTCTTCGATAATTTCACAAAAGTGAATGATCCTTCAATATTGGATTTTATGGCAAAGCTGTCTGCTTGGTCGGATAAGGATGCCTCATCACTGAATTTTAACTAACGTTGTCGTTAGTGGATGAAAGTTAACAAATTTTGTTTGTATATATGTGGATTTAGGATATGAAGAAATGTTCCATGTATTAGCCCTTGTTAGTTGCTCCCTGTATGAAAAAGGTCCCCCTAACTGACTCAACTAGTTCAATTTGTAATGTTAAACATGGGTTAATGTTTTTTAAGTAGGCCTAGC
The DNA here is from genome assembly GCA_029582265.1 of Zoroaster sp. YZ-2022. Classification (NCBI taxonomy): domain Eukaryota; kingdom Metazoa; phylum Echinodermata; class Asteroidea; order Forcipulatida; family Zoroasteridae; genus Zoroaster; species Zoroaster sp. YZ-2022. The sequence continues at coordinate 36,303,206 of CM055825.1, forward strand.
CCTAGGCCTATCTATCTCAGTAGGTATGTGCGTATCCCACGCATTGTCGCAAATCTGTTTGGCCGCGGCCTCAATCTCGGGTTGAATCGCCGTGGCGAAGACACAGTGGAGATAGCGCTTTGTAACGTTTCGCTGAGGCCGTTCTTTTTGACGTAACCAGGAGATTCTTTTTGAAGGCGTGATCAAATATTCTGCTTCAACCTCGTTCTCAAATTTTCTGAATCGGCATCTAGAAGTTTCCAAAAAATATTCTCGAAATTTGGGTTCGCTCTTGCTCATCAAAACCATCGACGATTTACCAAAGTTTAGTAAAATCACTTATCAAACCACAAAATCATTTTCTATACTTGTTTTCTACCTCTTGGCCAATTTTGTGATTGATCGTCTCCCAGTTATGTTTTTTGGACTCCCCAAACATCGATGTCAACCAAAGATTGTATTGCGCGTTCAGCGCTATAGACCTACCAATTTTCAGTCCGATAAATGGTCCGTTTAAACCTACATCGGTAACACAATATTAAATATTAGTTTTCATGAACTTATTTCATTTTTCTTCCATATTTCCAGTCCAATATCATTTATTGTTTTTTATAATGTTTAATTAAATCAGGGATAAGAATTTCTCGCGGTTCAGTATAAATATTAAAAATTCTCAGATTTGAGTGATTTTTCTCTATTTTTTAAAATCTATTTTCATTATTTTGTTTTATATTTCCAGTCCAATATAATTTATAAATTGTTTAATATTACATTAAATTAGGGATGAGAGGCTTTCAAGATTTTAGTGTAAAAATGAAAACAATCATCAGATTTAGTAATTTTTTTTTTTTCATAATTTTTAATTTATTATTATTATTTTGTTAACACATTTTTTTTGTATTTCTTATTTGTAAATCAGCACTACAAAACAAACTAATCATTGAATTAGCCTGGAAATAGGTTATTATTCTTCCTCTTTTCCCAAGCATTCCAGTGATACCAACCTTTTGAAAATCGGACAAGAATTAAGAAAGTTATGATATGGAATCCGAGAAAATCTAGGAAACGGGTCACAACTCAAATGTACATTTCTTATGTTTTTCCTTATAAAATAATTGCCATTTACGGGCCTAAAATTGCCGGATTCAACATGTCATAACTTCCTTATTTTTGGTCACAGGAAGATGATCCTTATATCATTGTAATCGTCTATTCAAGACCTTGACAATGATACCAGTTGTATTGGAATCTGTTGATTTTGAAATTTTTTGTCACATAGCTAATCTCAGTATCTGAAATATCAAAGTTTTCAAACAAGCCAAATCAACGTACCCATAAGCTCCTCTACCAACCACACGGATTTTCTCATACTTTTCCATGGCATCATTTGTTTTGTATAGCTGGGTTGGTGTTTTGTTACTTATCTGGGTGTTTACTGACGATGCAGTTGAAAGTTTTTATGAAGGAATCATGTGTATCTCAACCTAATACAAAATTAGTACGGTCTGGTAACACGAATTCGATACCATACTAAATATTGTACTCATCGGATGATGAAGTACAGACTACACAAAAAAGAGCAGTGTTTACGTCCTTGAGGGCGCTCTACACCGAGAGCCGTTGTGCGGTATTAAATTATTTGTACTTTTTAGGCAAATAGCCTAGTTTTCCCCCAAAGATAATGGCAATTGTGCTTTGAACAACAATACGAAAGCCTGTTCAAGCGCATGGCTGAAATTACCTTGATTTTTTTAAAAGTTTGAATTGCTATTTTTTGGGGTCAATTAACAAATGAACTTTTCAAATGAAACATCACACGAACAAATCCTCACGAACAAATCCAACTAAGTCTGACCAAACCATGGAAATCGCAAGTATGTTTTCTACGCATTCATACGAAGCTTCAACTATCAAATTTAATAAAAACCAGTTTACTTTCAACTTTAAATTGTTATCACAATCATATGTTTAAGCTTGTACATATGTGCTGAATATCGCACCTCAAGTGCTAATAGCACTTTTTGGGAGATTGTATAGTGACTGCCCTTGAGGTGCTATATTCAGCACTTCGTTTTTAAAGAGTGTGCGCATGGAGGCAAAGTCCAATTAAGTCAGAGGTTCGGTAGCAGATTCCCTTTGACAAAACAAACGAGATTAACAATTACTATACGTAATACGCTTACAAAGATTTGCTTTTGAAAACGAGGTTTACAATACCGGTACATGTACGATATACGCTTACATAGGACAATAAATACTAAAGTAATCAAAATCTTTTAACTTTCTCAGAGTCTCAAAAGAAATTGTTACAGAAATTAAACAGTATTAACTTTAAGTAAAATCAGCCAACCCAACCCGATATCAAGGGGGAAAGCGGGGTCACAATGTGCCCCATGGCCACCCAGAACGCTTCGACCGATCACACCCTAACTATTCTTTTGAACCAACCCGTTCCTCATACCCAAATAAACAATGATGGTTGTTCACGACTGCCATAGCAACCGTTCATTTTGAATTAAATTATTTCAAAATTCAATGAACTGAATTGAATTTCCACTTTTTGGGGTAACTTATAATAGATTTTTGATGCTGTAAGACATTTAATTAACATGTGTTTTGGGGTTTGTTTTCAACTTTCATAGAAGGACACAATTGAGTGATGTGACCACTTTCAAATTCCCATTTACAAAGAATTGCTTTTGAAAAAAACAGATTAAACAATAATAGAAGTTTCTAATAGCTTGATCAAGACGCTTACAAGTGATCAATACATGTACGTTATACGCTTACAAAGGACATTAATATTAAAGTAATCAAAATTTTGTAACTTTCTCAGAAAGAAATTGTTATAGAAACTATAAACAGTATTAACTTCAATCAAACAACCATTAACCCTATAATCAAGCCGGGGGGGGGGGGGGGTAAGGGGGACACAATGTGCCCTCTATTGTGACCAATTCCAAGGGTAAACTCAATGAATTCAGTGGACATTTTTCTCATAAAGGCGATCAGAGCTTAAAAGAAATTGTTTTAATAACAGTCTGTACTTATCTTTTTCACCATGCAAATGTGCAAATCGTACTTAACATTTTTTTAAATTACAAATATCAACAAAGCTACAAGCATTAATGATTGTTACAATTTATACAAAGCAACAAACTTACAACTAATCAACTAACAAACACTGATTCTACGAAGCTTGAATTATTGTACATTTTATATAACAAAATATGTGCGCACTCTATGTAATATATTTACACAAATGCTTTAATGATATTTTATGAAGCTGTTTTATGGGCAGTGTCGTAACTATGGGGGTGAGGGGGCACGTTCCCCCAGCTGAGGTCTGCTGTCCCCCGTTCAGAATTTTGAAAAAAGGTCCCCATTTGAGGCTGCAGGATACAAAATGTTCAAGTATTAACATGCCCCCTAGAAAAAGTGGTGCACCCCTAGTGCCCCCTGAAAATTGGAACCTAGTTACGCCACTGTTTATGGGAATCAAATTTAAGTATAATAATAATAAGAAGCCTTCATAATAAAACTATCTGCAAATTGTAAACATTGTGATAAAAATATGTAAACTTCTAAGAACAATAAATGCTGCCATTACATGATTAACTGCTTTCTGGGATTCAAATAATTTTTTTTATTTTTAAATGTAAGTAATTATTACTACTGTTGTTAAAGTAAACATTGTCTAACATTGGTCCTACCAATATTACCTTTAATTGGGCTTCTGAGATACGATTTATTTCATAAATGTTGTTTTATGCAATTCAAGGGGGATTGCAGCAACTGTACTGTTTAACGATTCTAAAAGTTAGATATAATACACGCGTCATTAATAATATAAAACGACTGGATATATAGATGCAACAGATTGAAATTATATAAGACAATTCACCATACCATATAATGGGATAACAGGACACAATGTTCCCCCTATTGTTCGCACCTGAACGCTTCGACCGATTACGCCTTAACTATTCTTTCGAACCAACCCGTCCCGAAATCAACAAATATACCCAAATCAACGATTTTGGATGTTCACAATTGCCATAGCAGCCGTTTATTTTGAATTAAATTAATTCAAAATTCAATTAATTGAACTGAATTTCCACGTTTGGGTAATTAATAGGTTTTTTGATACGACCACACATTTAATTTTCAACAATTGAGTCATGTGACCAATTCCAATGCATGCTGGGAATCCAAAATCGGCTGAAGAATATAACAAATACGAATGTGAGCTCATCAGTGTGCTCCAGGAGGCTTGATAGGGTAAACTTAATTCAGTAAAAAAAAAATTATCCTGAAGCCGATCAAAACATATTGATCGAAACGTTAAGTTGTAACCACCAGTTCTTTTCAGAACTAATTACTATTCAAAAGAATTTTTTTCACATGGTGTCACTGCAAACAATCTTTATCATTTTCACCATGTAAAGCTACAAATCTTACTTAACATATTTTTAAATCTACAAATATCAACAAAGCTACAATTATTAATGGCTGTTACAATTTATACAAAGCAACAAACTTACAACTAATCAACAATCATTCTCCTGAGGACGATCAGAGCATACTGATCGAAACGTCGAGTTGTACCTCCAGTTCTTTTCAGAACTAATTACTACTCAATTGAGATTCCACATGGTGTCACCGCAATTAGTCTTACTTATCATCCTCACCATGCAAAGCTACAAGTTTTACCTAACTAATCAACTAACAAATAATTGTAAATTTATATAACAAAATATGTGGTCACTCTACGAAATAATTATAATTATGCAAAAGCTTTAATGATATTTTGAAGCTGCTTTGTGGGAATCAAATTTAACAAGTATAATAAGAAGCCTTCATAATAAAACGATCTGCAAATTGTAAACATTGTGATAAAATTATGTAAACTTCTAAGAACAATATATGCAACCATTACATGATTTCTGGGTTTCAAATAATTATTAATTTTTGTTATATAAGTAATTATTAATGCTGGTATTAAAGTAAACATTATCTAACATCGGTCCTACCAATGTTACCGTTAATTGGGCTTCTGAGATACGATTTATTTCATAAATGTTGTTTTATGCAATTCAAAAGGGATTGCAGCAACTGTACTGTTTCACGATTCTAAAAGTTAGATATAATACATGCGTCATTAATAATATAAAACGACTGGATATATAGATGCAACAGAATGAAATTATGAATGAAATCTTAATACATTAGTGGATCCAGGGGAGGGGGAGGGTACGGCATGTGCCCCATTTTTCGCCCTGCATGTAAATTTACCATTACGTTGTTTTTTGTTCCTGCTTTATTTAGCCTCATTTTCACCATGTTCCCTCCTTTTCAAGACCCATGATCCACCCCTGTCTCCTTCCTTCAGTTGTCATCAAACTCGGGACAAATATTCTCATACACGTAGCTCTCTGACTTCAGCGGCAGCTGCATGTATGTCTATAGATAGACAAATACACCATATTATCTTACTTGAAACAGTGTTAGGGTTACGTTTTTGTCAGCACAAACAGAACCAAAATGTACCAAACATATCGAACAATGTTTGTAGGATATCTTTTTAACATCAACTCGATCCGATTCAAATACAGTCTCTTCCTTTACTTGTACAGTCGTAGTTTCAGTTTCTTAGAAGCTGTGCCTCTAACTTAATCAACAAACACGTAGACTTACATTTTCTGTATGGTTATCAGCCATTGTTGTCAGGGTAGACACCAGTGTTCTGAAGGGAGACCGGTCATTTGGATCTTCACGCCAGCAATTAAGCATCAGGTCGTAGCTATATCAAGGAGCAATCAAATACCATTTGGTAAATTGCATTATTAGTATGAAAGCAGCCTTGTATATGTTAAAATAACCCTTGTGGTGTCAATTGTAATCTTCCATGGTGTTTATATTGTGCGAGTTGCCTAATACAAACACCAATGGTGTAGTTTTAACACCACAGTGTTTGCAGT
>CM055825.1:36309665-36342450 GCA_029582265.1 Zoroaster sp. YZ-2022
ATGGGTACCCGATAAATTATTCGCGTCCAGAAGTGCGTAATGTAACTCGACGGTTTCGGATTCGTCGTAGTCGTCTAAGTAGACATTATTTGCTTTAGCGTATCGTTTACTCGCCATGCCGTTCACCTCATTGCCACTCTCAATAAATAAATGCATGTCAATATCTGTGAGCAATTCTAAGTTTGTTCAAATACTTCAATAAAAGCCCGTCTGGCAGACCGGACTAGTATAATAATTAGTAGGTCTAAACCGTGTTGTTGCTAGTAGCGCAATTTCAAATACGTCCGCCAATAAGCAGTATCGGTACGCACAGCATAGATCGTGATAATCTCCTAAACTGCAATCAAAGGTATAAATACATTCTTTGCGTGCTCATTGTTGTTCTTTAGTAATGTGTTGGTTGTTTAAAACTACTATAAAAATTTTCTTGTAAAGGAAGACGCGTCTCTTTAAAATTTTTTCAAAACTATCCATGTACTCGAAAGGAATCATACCTTTTAACATATTACATTTTTTGGAAGAGGTTCAGTTTTATTGTAGTTGGAAAAAATTGTTTGATTTTGAGTTTATTCCAACGACCCATAATAAAATTGAGCACTGTCTATAAATCGTAGTTGCCAGTTGAAAAAATATCTTTTCGATATTGTTTGGGAATACGTTAGATTTCCCCCGTCGTTTGACCTCATGACCATAATGAGATGATCTTAGCCTCGCAAATTATGAAGCCGACCGGGAATAAAAGTTTTACTCAGTTTTGACTCAGTTTTAAAATTACAATAATTATGCGCCCCTCTATATTTCCCCGGTAATGTGACAATGATCTCTTACCTACCATACACTTCTTCTTTAACCAACCTCATGTAGGTTTTGTAATCTTCTACATCTTCTTTAGTCATTTAAAATTTTTTTGAGGATTTTTAAATATCTCGTTAATTGTTTTGTTTGCTTTTTCTAATTCATTTTTTAAAGAAATGTTTAGCCATCTTCTCCCTATACGTAATGGGAGAACTACTTTCCTGTCATAACGAACTCTAACGCGAATAACCATAAACGACATTGTTCTTTGTAGTTTTCGGTATTAGTGAGTTTACATCTACAAAATTTTTAATGTGCTTTCAAAGTCGGCGTATATTACGAAAAGGAACTCGCATCTTTTTATGAAAATTTATAAATTAGCCGTATCGTTTTTACCCTTTCCAGCATCACAACCGTCGTTGGTCTGTCGTTATTTCCCTTACACATTTTGTGATTTTCGAGATACGCTTTTGTATCCTGTAAGCATCTCAAACAAAAATGTTTACGTTCTTTGGGACTCGTTTGATCGTAAAGTAATTTATTCAATCTTTTATCCAAAAACGTAGTGAGATCACAGCTTCTTTATTATTATTAATATTAAATTAATACGGATCTAGTCTCATAAGTTGATCCCTGAGTTTTAGTAGTATCGTTTTTGATTCGCAACCCAAAGCACTTTATCGCTCTCTTGTTTTGTTTTCTACTTTTTATTTTTGGCTGATTGGGTGTGGGAGCCTCGATATTGTCCATTGTCCGTCCTCTATCGGGTAATTTACTTGTTCTATCACCATCCTTTTTGGGGAAAAAGAAGCGCTGCAAGCACTTCCATTTCCTCGCGTCGTCGTTGTTTTTTACGTTGATGCACGCTTTTTTATTTTATGTAGTCCCGCATTAGCTCGATAAGAAACCCGCCTCTTAAAGGTTGATATCTCACAGTGGGAAAATATTCATTCTACGATGATCTACACCTCCCATCCGCTGCCCTCTTTCGTCCATTTTTCCTGAAAACCTCTTGAATTTGTGAAGAAACAGTATCAGTATATTTTCGATATCATCAAATTCAATAAAGTAGTTGTCTATTATTAAAAATTTGGTTCCAGGCAAAATCGACCATCTAGTCTTTGCGTAGTTGCGCTTGTGTAAATATCTTAGCTTGTACGCGGTAAATTCTTCTGAAATCTAAAAAGCCAACAGCGACTAATCTTTAGTTTTACCGCTTGCCAAAATATGTTTAAATCTTTTTCTTTTATATGATTCAGCAGACTACCATTCTTCGTTCGCATCAATATCTCTACCATAAATCTTTAGGTGAGTTAAATCTCAACTCTGTTTCCCGTCCGTGAAACCTTTTAATAGCGTCGATGTAGTCTTTTTTATCAACTGCGCTCTTGCTCCCGCGCCGTGGGTGAACTCAATTTTCAACCCATACGCTCTCTCAATTCGGCTAAATTTAATTTATATAATGGTTTTGTTTTGTCGTTTTAAATATTTTTTCCACCGCGTTGTAAAACTGCGTTTTATCTACTTTATTCTTGTTGTTTTGCTGGAATTGTTCGACCAATGTGTTCTCGCGCAAAATTTTTAACAGTTCTGACAGTGTCCATTTTGATAAATATCTTGTTTCATCTTTGTTATTAAACTAGATAATATTTTTAATTATTTCAATTTGTAAATGAATTTTTATTATACGCTCCCACGTGACGTCACCTTTATCGACCACACCATTTTGAATTTTTTTAAAAATCTAAAATGATTCAAAATTTTTCCCCTAAAATGATTTTAAAAAATCATTTTTTAAGTAGAGTGTAAATTCATCTTCTCGTGTATTATTTGTGGTTTTTCATTGTTACGTAAGTCTCTAGAAAATCTTTTCATTGGTCAAACTACTTCAGACCTATTTACTTGCATTTTGGGGTGCATGTATTCTAAAATGCAATATAAAAATAAAGGGAAGTGCACATGTACATTGGTATATGGTACTAACACATCCTTGTAAAAGCTTAAGCAAGCGACACATGTTTTTTCCGTTTTTTTTGACAACAGTCCTCTTTTCTCTAACAGAAAAACCAAATCATTTTCTCAGGATGATTGAATTTATAGGTTTTTTAGATTTTACCGTGTTCTTTCCCTTTTACCTTATTTCCTTGTTTTTTACACTTCAAAAGAGTTTACTACTTAAAAACAATACAACATATCTGTAAAGTCTGTTAATTTCTAACCCACTGCTTGGGACTGTTTCCTAATGTGACCTTAACTCTTACCTTTACAGCTAATCACTGCTTTTTAAAATGTTCAATAAACCATCAAACCACTACACCAGAATTGGGGGAGTTCCATCTAGGAAGATCAGCCGTGAAAGAGAAAATTAAACTGAAAATAAGCATGTTTTATCTTGTTGTATTCAAAACCATTTCATGATTTCACGTGATCTGGGTTCTGAAAAAAGTATCAAAAACTAGTATTCTTTAAAATTTTCCTTGATTAAGTAAGATTAATTACGGTGACACCATGTGAAATTCTCTATTGGTAGGCAAAACCATTGAAAGTAGGACTTTTACAAAAGTACCTCCATGTATTATACAAGTGCTGACATTAGTGAACAGCATATCCAGCTGTACTAATGTTTTTAATGTTTTCCAGCCCTTTTGTTGTTCACTATTTCAGACCATTTTGTTTGTTTAAATTTAAAATCAATTATTTAAATTTTCACTGAAGCTAACATACTCATGCCTACAAAACCACTCTCCTAACGTTACAGACTATTTTACCACTAATACTATAGTACTAGTATTTCAAAAGAGTCATGGAGGAAAAACCCACGTAACACTGCTTTGTTTACATAAACCGGGTACCCGCTAAATTAGTCCCAACGTTTAAAGTACTAGTACCATTCACTGGCGCCCATATTTTACATTACCGACTGCACTGTCATCAAATCCATCTGCATGCATGCGTACATCAACCAATACGTTACATGTTCATACAAAATCAGCATGTCTGAAGTCGGTTAAAATGCTTATTTTAAATCAAGATTCTCGTAATTTTTGCCATGCCCCAGACTCACCTTCAATTAGTGTGCATAACAGTATAATGTCTGTTTTCAACGATAAAACATCCACTGAGCGATGGGAAAATTCAAAAAAATAGTGAAAAACTTCGCTTTGTGGTGAAGGTTTCCTCCGCAGGTCTGTACACCCAACTGTTGAAAAACGTAGTTAATCAGATTCAACGACCTCGAAAAAGAGCTGATAAGTACCTTTTTTCAGAATAAATAGATTGTACTGACATAAAAAAGAACCCTAAAAAGATTTTTGAGTTTCAATCATAATACATACGTTGCGAAACGAATTGATCAGAAACACAATTTTTTCAGGGTCACGATAGCTGGAGTCAATTGCATTTCCAAAGCGTAAACGCTCAATTCCCTTAAACATGCCTGCATACATAATGTTAATGCACCAGAGCTGATTTACATTCACGCAACAGAGGGCGCAATTTTTTTATACGTTGAAACAGCCGTGTGAATTTTTGGATTATCCAACGTAATCGAAATCGTTTAACAAATAAATGAAATGGGTATCAAAATTCGATATCTGATGACCTAATCATGGCGTACAAATTTTTGTTTCACCCCGTACGTTAAGTTCTAAGTATATGCTAAAGTTTCAAGTTCGTGGGGAAGTTTGCAAGTATGTGTTTTTGTGTAGACGGTCGATGGGGAGGAGAAGAAGAAGAAGAAGAAAAAAAAAAACCGAACAAAAAACAATAGGTGTTTCGAATTTTGTACATACCGAACACCAAAAAACGAACAAAACAAATGGGTGTTTCGGGTACATGCCGAACACCCTAAAACAAATGAACAATGGGGTGTTTCAGTGGCATGCCGGGGAAACACCTAACTAGGTTAAGTGTTTGTTATATTACAAACACATGGGTGTTCGAGTTTTTATCAGGGCAGTGATACGATCGTCAGAATGTTTTTTAAAGAAGCTTTGTTTTTTTTAAAGAAACTTTTCGGGGGAACCACTACTAACCAATTGAGATTACACATGGTGTCACCACAATTAGTCTTACTAAACTTTGTGTGTGTTTTTTTTCATATTAAAAATTTTTCCCTGTAAATATGATGTGGTTACCAACGATGATTTGTTTGATCCCTTTTCAATAATTTGAACTTTAATCACCAGGCCCCATACATAAATTCAAACTTCATTTAAAATGCAGCTATATAATAATAAAGAATGATAATGATTGAATAAAACTTCTCTTCGAATTGCACCTAGAAGAAGTCTCCTTCAAATAAGGTTACAAAGGGAATTTCAAAGGCCAACATATGTTAATTAATTCCTGAAATTTCAAAATATTTCTGATTTTTAAAAAACCTGATCACAGATGCTTTAAAAATTGTTCACCCGGATGGTTTTACATACATCGTATTAACATAAATTTGACTTCTGGTTTGGACGAGAGAAGGTCAAATTAAGGTCACCTTGTGTAATATATTTTCGATACCACCATTAACGGTCTGTACAATGGTGCAAAATTGTGAATTCCCTCCTTGTGGTTTGTTGAGATATGATTTTTTAAATATTTTAAACTTTCACTTCCGGTTTGGACAGGGTAAAGTCAAATAAGTCACCTTTTTTGTAAATATTTTTGACAATTAACGATCTGTACAATGGTGCAAAAATCTAATTTACCTCTTGTGGTTGCTGAGATATGATTGTTTTAAATAATTAAACTTTGACTTCCGGTTTTAGGCGGTACATACAAAGGTCAAAGTGGGGCAATACCTTTTTTTGTAAATATTTTTTGACAAATTAACGATCTGTACGACGCGTGGGTGTTTGTCCTTTGGACGAATACAAACCTGTTACGTTGTGGTGGAATTAAATTACTGTATCATCACAGCTTTATCTTACACATTTTTGCCCCCAGGTGAGGTGTGTGCAGGTCTTGTACAATACAATGACAAATTCCATCAAGTGTTATAATATTTAAATGTTTGGTTCAGTTTTTAAAAACAATACTTATAGGGAAGAACAGCACAAATGTAATTTGAAGGATAACTGCAAAATAAAAGGGAAACAAACAACTTACTGAAATATGATCTTCCGATTGTTACATATGTGCGCATTTATGTGTCATTAACTGTTGGGCCATTTTCCTCAAATAGTAATGTGTTAAAGTTATTGTTTAAAGGTGGCAATATCTTCACGATCAACAGGGCAATGGAATCAGGAGTTCAAGTTCTGTTTAACTCGAGTGACTGGAAAATAATACTCACTTGACAAGGTCATATCTCGTTGTTGCTGCATACAAATGAGCCAGTAATTTTTGGTCACTATATGTTCGTCTTAAACTAGGGCACCAATTCCACGCCCGTTTGTAGAGAAGATCTGTTCTGATCGATGACGATACTGTCTGTTTGAACCAATATGTGTTATGGGATTGATGGTCATACTATTCTTCCAATGCGTGAGCATACAAACAAATAGAACTTTAATTGGGTGATCTGGCAAAAGGTATTCAAAACAGGCACACCCATGCAATGAAGATTGGGTGGGGAAACGAGGTCAACACCGTCCCTTCGCCAACTCGTACCTTCTGTTAAGTCAACTCGTACCTTGTATATAAGTCAACTGCGACCATGACCACACTGGACGCCCCATTATCACGGTGGCATCACTACATTAGCCATCCATCGCTCTTGCGATATCCCGAAGTACTCTTTGACCGCACTGGAAATTCAAGGCAATCACTGTGCGGGTTCCAGAGAAATAAGTATACAAGCAGCTGCAGGGAGAGTTTTCAAGGCATGGAATAGCTACCGCTCAGGCCGAGCTGATCACGCTGGGCTGCTGTTCACGCATGTCAGCTCAGCCTAACTGGTCCAGTTAACATGCCACCCGAAGTCACCTCTCTCATCCATTTAAACCCAACGGGCTCTTATCAGGGCCACCAAACCAACGGGCCTCTTTTCAGAGATTAGTAGTAGATTGACCTAATATGTTGATAAAATAAATCTTTAAAGGAAAACCCTTTTTTAAAACATAAAAACGAAAAAGATTTTTGAATAAAAAAGTTTAGCAACAAAAAATTCAAAGGGAAGATTTGTACAAAATAAAACATAAAAACATTCTCTTTAATTGTGCAACACATATAAAAAAATTACCGATACAACACAATTGAAAAGAAAACCCTTAATTTTTTTTAAAACCGCATCTAAAACATGAAAAATGTTGACCATAAAAAATTTTGCAACAAAAGCATTAAAGAAAGATTATTACAAAAATAAAAAACAAAATTATTTTGTTGTGCAAATACATACAAAATTACCAATACAGCGCAATTGAAAAGAAACCCTTCATTTTGAACCGGTGATGCGCGCAATTAGTAAAACATTCGTAAGAGCCTATCGGCCGTCCCAAATTTTGATGACACCATGTACGAGATGATTTAGCTGTTGCGTTGACCTTATACAAGTTGACTATAGAGAAGGTATGAGTTGACTATAGAGAAGGTACGAGTTGACTAGAGTGAAGGTAAGTCGAGTGAAGGTACGAGTGAACTATAGTGCAGGTAGTGAGTTGCCGAAGGTACAGAGGGAGTTGTGAAATTACGAGTTGACTATAGTTGACTATAGTGAAGGTTGGGAAAGGTACAGTTGGTGAAGGTACAGCGAGTTGGCGAAGGTACGAGTTGGCGAAGGTACGAGTTGGCGAAGGTACGAGAGTTTGACCTGGAAAAGGTGGGGGGTATGTTTACTATGTTTTATATGGCCCAACTGCCAGTGATTCACTGTCGGCAATATACATTTTCACTAGATCACCAACAGATATTGCTTTAATAATTACATTTTGCGGATGTTTGGATCACATAGCCTACAAACTGAAGATTGTTGATGACTTGAACAGTTACGATACTGCATTTGGATGTGGTGTCAACGCTGTCTCTGGTGCTGTAGGCTGGGAACTTAGTCTGAGCCATGATGTATTGAGTCAACATGCTGTTAAAAATAATTGGGAAAGTTTTTATAAGTACATGGACTAAGAATATAAAGTATTTGAAATTTCAGGAGAAGTTGTAATTTATGTGAATGAGGAAAATAATACATCACAGTGAACATGCTGTACAAAATAGTAGTAGAAGGTTTTAGTACATGGACCAAGAATAAAGTATTTGAAAATTCAGAGAAGTTCTGAATTTATACATATTATTGAATGGGGAAAAGCAATGTGTATAATTTTTTGGAGTAGCTGGACCATTGAAATTGAAAAGGCATTGGTTGTTTTCAAAATTACTGAGTATTCTTAGACAATGTGTAATAAATTAAAAGAAAATGTTCTTATATAAAACTCACATCAAAAGAGAAAGGGTATTTAAGGAAATTGCCGAGTCTCAGTAATTTCGCAGATGTGAGAGATGTCTGAGGGAATGTCTGAAAGAGGCCTCCCCCAGGAGCAGGACTAACAACCTTTACAAGTACATGTATTGTGTCGCCAGATATTGTGCATTTTTCCTGTGAAATAATTGTCTATGGTGATGATTTGTATCTAAGAAGGGGAATTTAAAATTAGGAGAAGTGCAAACAATCACTACTTGACATTAATTTGTGCACAAACTGAAGTTTTTAAAACAAATAACATTTACAAATATGTAGCATAAAAATTTCAACTGAAAAAATTGCCATAACCTAAAGTAACTCGAATTTTCCAATCCTTATTTACATTCTGTTCTAAATACATTTTAGTGACATCTAGTTTCTTTGTTAGAAAAGAGGGAGTTGTTTTTTGACGGCATCCAAAGAACAGTGTATAATTACATTTACATTGTATAATAATCGTTAACGTTAAGTTAAACATCTAAACAGTACAATGCAACTAGTTTAACGCGTTACCACTAGTACCAGCCAACCCAACGCTTAAAAATAAACTTTCTTCTTGTATAAAAACACGAAGATAAACCTGGAAATCCTCTTAACAATTAAATTCAAGATACCCACCGCTTTATGACTATGTTGGTTGGGTTAGTATCGAGTTGGTTGGAGTACGAGTTGGCACGAGTTCATCAGTAATATCACTGATATTTCACTCGTGTTTTCATAAAAAATACAATTTCTTTCTGAGTAAATCTGTTTCTGCCGATTGAGTGGCGACATACCGTTCCACCCCGGGCCCGGACTGTTTTATATACCCGCCCAGTCGATTGAGTATTGCAGGACGTAGTGGGAATAACACGATTGCGTAAATTTTCACGAAAGTGCGTGTTTTTTTTCACAAAAATATCGTGTTTTCAGTACAGTACAATAAATATCAAACTCAAACATCCTCGTCTCCCCTGTCACATATTTCACACTCGTTACACTCCATGATAAACTACATATTTTCCCCCCTGACTAAATCAGTAATTTTATTGATTTTTCAGATCCTCGATATGCGATTTTTAATTAATTATTGCTTTTTTTATCAGTAATTCGATATCTGACAACCCAATCATGACGTCACAAATTCTGTTTCATCTACGTGCTAAGTTCAAAGTATATGCCAAGTTTCAAGTTCATGCGGAAGTTTGAAATGTGTTTTGTAGACAGTCTATCCGGAGAAAGAAGAAGGGATAATAGAAAAAGAAAAACCGGAACAAAAATTAAGATTCAGAGGGTTTGTCTTGACACAAACTCTAGGTGTTCGGGAGGAAGTAGATTATTTTAAATATTAAACTTTGACTTCCGGTGTGTGACAGCGCAAGGTAAAGGTCAAATTGGGGTCACCTTTGTGTGGAAATTATTTTGACAATTAACGAGTCTGTACAATGGTGCAAAGATTGAAGTTACCTCTTGTGGACAATTTTTTTAATAGCAAACTTTGACTTCCCGGTTTGAACAGGAGTAATGGTCAAGATGAGGTCACCTTTTGTAAATATTTTTGACAATTAACGAGTCAACACAATAGGTGCAAAAATTTTTAATTTACCTCTTGTCGTTGCTGAGATGTTTTTTTTAATATTAACACCGACTTCCGAGTTTGGACGGGAGGTAAAGGTCAAGAAGTGGGTGACCTTTTGTCAATATTTTTGACAATTGCTGATCTATTACGACATTAGGTGTTGTCCTTTGACGAATACAGAGCTATTACGCTAATTACGTTGTGGTGGAATTAAATACTGTATCATCACAGCTTTATCATTACACATTTTGGCCCCGAGTGAGGTGTGCATGTCTTGTACAATACAATGACAATTCGATCAAGTGTTATAATATTTAATGTTTGTTTTTTAAAACAATACTTATAGGAAGAAAACACAATGTAATTTGAAGGATAACTGTAAAATAAAAAGAAAGAAACAATACTGAAATGATCTTCTGATTGCTACATGTATGTATTTATGTGTCATTAACTGTTGAAAATACATTTTTCATAATAGTCATGTAATAATAGTCATGTTTAAAGGTGGCAATATCTTCACGATCAACAGGGCATGGAATCAGAGTTCAAGTTCTAGTTTTAACTCATTGACTGAAAATAATACTACATGATAAGGTCATATTCGCGTTGCTGGCATAAATGAGCCAGTATTTTCCGGTCTGTGTCTTAAACTAGACACCATTCCATACATTTGTAGAAAGTCTTAACCACAATCGTGACAATACTGTCTGTTTAACCAATTGTGTTTATGGGATTGATGGTCAGTACTATCCCAATGCGAGCATACAAATAAATAGGAACTTTAATTGGGTGATCTGGCATGAAGATTGGGGGGTTTATAGCCCAACCCAACTGCAGTGATTCACTGTCGGCAATATACATTTTACTAGATCACCAACAGATATTGCTTAATAATTACATTTGTGAGGATGTTTGGGTTGCCGGTCAAAAAAATAATAAGAATTCCTCAGTACTATTTTGTTCTAACATGTTTAAAGAAATTCCTAGAAAGACCTAGATGTGTCTTGAGGTCCTGAAAAACAATTTGAGGGTAAACTGCCACAGATAGGATAAGTCCATAAAAAATAATTTGAATAATACGTTAACCCCTTTGATGAATGGATGAACTTCAAATGCTGGGTATTGGATCACAAAGTTACACAGATCTAACACACCTTGTAGCAGTAGCACAAATGAATATTGTTGATCTGAAATATAAACGAATCATGTAAAACAATATTAAATGTTTCAAAGAGGACGAAGAATAATGGGTCATGCTAACAAAAACACATAACTTAGAATGCCCTTATTATCAGGATGATGATGATTGATGTAACTTCAGAAAAATGATCCCTTCAGAACAATGCCTTTAAGTTAGGTTTTACAATGGAATATAACTACATGACGTCTTCCTTCCTCCATGATGTGACTGTTTCATTATCTCAATAAAGGTGCTGATATTTGTTTCTGGTCTACTTTTAGTGAGAACATTTAGTATAAAGTAAACTGCAATGCAGCCATCACCACACAGTACATAAGTACTACTAGTATTATGAGGAACTACAGACACTATAGTGTAGCTAAATTAACTTGTACTTCTACCAACGCGTACTCCACTGGATGTCAACCCGTACGCATGCCAGTAAATATTCAGTAATAAATATTTTTCCGGTTGAGTTGACCAAAATAAGTGTGAATTGGTAGAAGTACGAGCACGCATAAAATTATACTAAAACGAACATACATCTATAACAAATGTGAAAGTTTACGTACATTCAAACGAAACCAAGTAATGAAGACCACTTCCATTAATTGTGCACGGATTCTCAAATGATCTCTGTTAACGTAAGACGTTAAACCATACCATCATGTAGCCTACAAACTGAAGATTGTTGATGACTTGAACAGTTTACGATACTGCATTTGGATGTGGTGTCAACGCTGTCTCGGGGTGCTGTAGGCTGGAACTTAGTCTGAGCCATGATGTATTGAGTCAACATGCTGTAAAAAATAATAGTTTTATAAGTACATGGACCAAGAATAAAGTATTTTAAATTTCAGAGAAGTTCTAATTTATAATATGAATGGGGAAAACAGTGTATAATTTGGAGTAGCTGGACCATTGAAATTGAAAAGGGCATTGGTTGTTTTCAAAATTGTACACAATTATTCTTGACAATGTGTAATAAATTAAAGAAATGTTCTTGCATGAAACTCACCAAAAGAGAAAGGTATTTAAGGAAATTGGCCGAGTCTCATAATTTCATGTGAGAGATGTCTGAGAGAGGCCTCCCAGGAGCAGGACTAACAACTTACACAAGTACATGTATTGTGTCATGAATATTGTGCATTTTTCCTGTAAAATAATTGTCTATGTAAGTTGATTTGTATCTAAGAAGGGTAAAATTATGGAAAGTGCAGTAAATAATCACTACTTGACATTAATTTGTGCACAAACTGAAGATTTTTGAGAAAACATAAAATTACAAAATATGGCATAAAATTTCAACTGAAAAATTGCCATAACCTTAACAACTGAATTTTTCCTATCCTTATTTACATCTCTATTTCTAAATACATTTAGTGACATCTGTTCATATTTTTGTTAGAAAAGAGGGGAGTTGTTTACTGTCCAAAGTATGTTCACATCAGTCATAACTAACGTTAACGTTAAATAACGGTTAAGTTAAACAGGCACAATGTAACTACATTAACGTTACCACTACCATAAAACACGAAGATAAATACAGGAAATCCTCTTAACAATTAAATTCAAGATACCTACCCTTTATGACTATGAATGTTGGCGATCCATTTTTACACTCCCTCAATTTCATAGAAAGAATTTGTGCACCACACGCAAAACACCGTTGATTGTAATTTGTATTGTACATGTGCACGTACGGGTACGAGTTGGTTGGAGTACGAGCTGGTTGGAGTACGAGTTTGTCGGAGTACGAGTTGGTTGGAAGTACGAGTTGGTACATGGCTGGAGTACGAGTTGGTACATGGCTGAGTACGAGTTGGCACGAGATCAGTAATATCACATATTTCACACCTTTATTTTCATAAAAATACAATTTCTTTCTGAGTAAATCAGGAAATAGAACCGTACCACTAGCACTCACTAAAAGTAAAATGTTCGATGGTTGTACTATTGTAAAATATTTCAGTATCTGTTTCTTCCGATTGAGGGCGACATACAGTATTAGGCGTTCGCCGGCGGCCGGACTGTTTTATATGCCCCGCCCACTCGATTGAGTATTGCGGACGTATTGGAAATAACAGATTGCGCGTCAATCTTCACGAAAAGTGTTTCTTTTTTTACAAAAATGTCGTGTTTTCAGTACAAATAAATATCAAACTCAAACATATCCTCGTCTCTAATGTCACATATTTCACACTCTTTACACTCATGATAAACTACATATTTTTCCCCGACTAAATCAGTAATTTTATTGATTTTTCAGAGCCCTTGATATGATTTTTTAATGATTAAACTTTGAATTGTCGTAATTCGATATCTGATTACCTAATCATGACCTCACAAATTCTGTTTCATCTACGTGTTAAGTTCTAAGTATATGCCAAGTTTCAAGTTCATGTGAAGTTTGAAAGTATGTGTTTTTTGTAGACAGTCTATCCGGAGAAGAAGGAGAAGAAAAAAAAAAAAAAAAACGAACAAAAACAATAGGTGCTCGCGCTGTAGCTCGAACACCTAACAATAGGTGTTTCGGGTGCATACCCGAACACCTAAAAAAAAAAACCGAGAACAAAACAATAGGTGTTTCATACACACCGAACACCTAAAACTAGATATAAGTTTTTGTCACAACAAAAACAAGGTGTTCGGGTTGAAGTTAAATGGTTACGTCATCAATTCGAAGTGTTGGAGAAGTTAAATGTTAACGTCTGTTGAAGATCTCGCGAGAAGTTTATTTGAATACAATACAATACTGAATTTAGAAATTATTTGTTATATTAAACTTTGACTTCCGGTTTAGACAATAAGTAAAGGTCAAATTGGGGTCATGTTTTTTGTAAATACTTTTTGACAATTAACTATCTGTACAATGGTGCAAAACTGTGAATTTACCTCTTGTGGTTGTTGAGATATGATTTTTTAAATATTAAATTTGACTCCGGTTTGGACAGGAAGTAAGGTCAAATTGGGGTCACCTTTGTAAATATTTTTTGACAATTAACAATCGATACAATGGGTGCAAAAACTGTGAATTTACCTGTTGTGGTTGTTGAGATATGATTTTTGAAATATTAAACTTTGACTTCCGGTTTGGACAGGAAGTGGGTCAAATTAGTCACCTTTGTGTAAATATTTTTTGACAATTAACAATCTGTACAATGGTGCAAAACTGTGAATTTACCTGTTGTGGTTGTTGAGATATGATTTTTGAAATATTAAACTTTGACTTCCGGGTTGGACAGGAAGTAAGGTCACAATAGTCCCTTGTAAATATTTTTTGACAATTAACAATCTGTACAATGGTGCAAAACTGTGAATTTACCTGTTGTGGTTGTTGAGATATGATTTTTAAATTATTAAAC
Source organism: Zoroaster sp. YZ-2022 (assembly GCA_029582265.1). Lineage (NCBI taxonomy): Eukaryota > Metazoa > Echinodermata > Asteroidea > Forcipulatida > Zoroasteridae > Zoroaster > Zoroaster sp. YZ-2022. The sequence goes on from CM055825.1 coordinate 36,323,951, forward strand.
TTTGACTTCCGGTTTGGACAGGAAGTAAGGTCAAATTAGGGTCACCTTTGTGTAAATATTTTTTACAATTAACAATCTGTACAATGGTGTAAAAACTGTGAATTTACCTGTTGTGGTTGTTGAGATATGATTTTTTTACATATTAAACTTTCACTTCCGGTTTGGACAGGAAGTAAGGTCAAATTGGGGTCACCTTTTTGTAAATATTTTTTGACAATTAAGGATCTGTACAATGCTACAAAAATTTTGAATTTCCCTCTTGTGGTTGTTGAGATATGATTTTATCATGACGTCACAAATTTTGTTTCATCTACGTGTTAAGTTCTAAGTATATACCAAGTTTCAAGTTCATGTGAAGTTTGCAAGTATGTGTTTTTTTGTAGACAATCGATGGGGAGAAGAAGAAGGAGAAGAAGAAAAAAAACGAACAAAAACAATAGGCGTTTCGGGCACATACTCGAACACCTAAAAAAAAAACCGAACAAAAACAATAGGTGTTTCGGGCACATACCCGAACACCTAAAAAAAAATAAAACCGGTCAAAAACAATAGGTGTTTCGGGTACATACCCGAACACCTAAAAACCGAACAAAAACAATAGGTGTTTCGGGTACATACCCGAACACCTAAAAAAAACGAATAAAACACAGGTGTTTCTGCACATACCCGAACACCCAAAAACAGTAACAAACACAGGTGTTCGCTACGCGCTCGAACACCCAAAAACAGCATAAAAACAATGGTGTTCGCTGCGCGCTCGAACACCCAAAAACAGTATTAAAAACACAGGTGTTCGCGCTGCGCGCTCGAACACCTAAACAGTACAAAAACAACAGGTGTTCGCGCTGCGCGCTCGAGACACCTTTGTAAAACCGTATGCAAAACAGGTGTTTCGGGCACATGCCTGAACACCTAAAAACAGTATTAAAACAATGGTGTTCAGCTGCGCGCTCGAACACCCAATAATAGCAAGAACCTGTCACCAGTATGGTAATACCTGCACTAATTAGGTGTTCGAGCGCGCAGCGCGAACACTCATTGTTAGGTCTTCGAGCGCAGCAGCGAACACCTATTGTTTTTGTACTGTTTTGAGGTGTTCGGGTATGTACCCGAAACACCTATTGTTTTTGTTCGGTTTTTTAGGTGTTCGGGTATGTGCCCGAAACACCTCTTATTTTTTGTTCGTTTGTTTTTTTTAGGTGTTCAGCATATGCCCGAAACACCTCTTCTTGTTTTTGTTCACGGTTTTAAAAAAATTATTAGGTGTTCGAGAGCGCAGCGCGAACACCTATTGTTTTGTACTTTTTTTTTTTTTTTGTACTTCTTTTTCTCAGTGGCGACTGTCCGGCAACAAAGGCATCCTTGCTGAGCATTTACAGCCTTCAAACTTAACACATGAACAGAACATAACAAGCTGACGAAACCGTTTTCTGTGACGTCATGATTACGTCATCAGGTGTCGAATTACGCTAAAAAGTAAAATATTTAAAACGTTTCATTTACGTTGCATGAAAGAATCAAAGTTCGTATAGCGCCGCAAGGCGCAATACGAGGTGCGCTGTTCGGGCTATAACGTACGAAACAGCAATCGATATCGATTGAAGATAGATCCATTGTAACCAAAATATCGTGTAGTACACGATATTTGGTTACAATGGAGCTGCATGTACAATCGATATCGACGCTGTTTGCGTGTGTGTGGTGCCCATGGCGGCCCAGACGTCATTTTTTAGGCTGTAAAATGGATAAACTTACATAGACAATTATTTAACAGGAAAATGCACAATATTCATAACACAATACATGTACTTGTAGGTCCTGCTCCCTGAGGCCTTCTCTCAGACATCACTCACATCACAATCACATGAAATTATATGAGTATACGAGACCTGCAATTTCCTTAAATACCTTTCTTTGATGAGAGTTTTCGTGCGAGAACAGTTCTTTAATTTATTACACATTGTCAAGAATAATTGTGTGTGCAATTTTGAAAACAAACCAATGCCCTTTTCAATTTCAATGGTCCAGCTACTCTAAAATTATACACTATTTTCCCATTCTATAAATTAGAACTTCTCTGAATTTTCAAATACTTTATTCTTGGTCCATGTACTAACAGCAGGTTCACTGTGACATATTATTTTCCTCATTCACATAAATTAGAACTTCTCAGAAATTTCAAATACTTTATTCCATGTACTTCCATAAAACTTAACTATTATTTTTTACAGCATGTTGACTCCGATGTATCATGTCTCAGACTGAGTTCCAGCCAACAGTACCCCAACACGGCGTTGACACCACATCCAAATGCAGTATCGTAACTGTTCAAGTCATCAACAATCTTGGTATGGTTTAACGTCTTATGTTAACAGATCGTTTGAGAAGGGGTCTTCATACCAATGATGAACATTTCATTTAGTTTTAATGGTTGTTTATTACAAAAAAATTAAGGTTTAGTATAATTTGTTATTTTTTGCTATAGCAGTACTGGCATTTCAGTCCAAGAGAAGGTGTATCTGATAACCACCTTTCCAATCCATGTCAGTTAAACAACGTTTATTTAAATCTAAGTCTACTCCTATTTTCAATCTTAAATCTTTTTAGAAAGGACAGAAACATCTTTGCAACTTCAGCTATGCAGAATTGATGCTGGATGTGATTTTCGACATAATGAAGCACCAGTCGTCAGTCAATGGAATTGGTAATTTGGGTCCCCTTATACTTTTATTGCTTGTTTGCCCTCCCCTTCCCTAGTTCTGGATTCTATAGTGCTGCAATGATAGACCAAAGAATTTTAGAAAAACCCAAATGTGTTGGTTCATCACCAGTGGCAGTACATGCCATCACCAAAAACTTGGGGGAGGGGGCAGACATTTTATTCTAAAATTACCGATTCCAATGACAACCCCTGAATGTCACCCATTCTGAACTGTCACTAAATCGTACATACAGAGCGTACATTTATTATAAATGCAGGTTGATTCTGCTTTTCTTTATCAACAAAGGATCATGGTTGGGTTCATTTACACTGAAGTCATTTCACTTGTTACATGTGTAAGACCATGTACACTCATTTCTAGATTGTTTACAATTAGTTTAAACAGGTCAACAAAGTGGTTTCAATTGTGGGGGAGGGAAGTGTGTAACCACAACAGTCAAGTTATGAAACCCAACAGCCAGTTAAAATAAATATGTATTTCATTGCTTTATTAGCAATTTACAAGCATCCGTACAACTCTTTGATTATTTCAATGTCTAACAATTTATGTACAAAATGGCATCTGATCTTTACAGACATTTTGCCAATCATGTGTACAACCTTGAAAAGTTAAAAATCAATGTATAATTTGTTTTTCAAATTTTATAAATAATTTTTAATTATTTGCGGTATAGGTGAAAACAAAGACAGTTTATAAGCATGTCACAATAAGGGAGATGCTTGATTACAGTGTCACTATCATTGTCAATTTATCATTATATTTTTGTTATAAACTTAACCTGAAAGTGAAGTATATTATAAATAAAGATTAAATTTATTTTGTAAAAGACTTAATACCAAGAGATAAATACCAATGTTGGCTTCCATTTAAATCTAAAATTGAAAGGTTTTTCCATAAACAAAGTGAAAATGGCATCCAATTATCAGATTTGATCCAGTGGATATATATTCTGTTTTCTTGTCAACAAAGGATCATGGTTGGGTTCTATTTACACTGAAGTCATTTCACTTGTTACATGTGCAAGACCATGTACAGTCATTTCTAGATTGGCTACAAGTACATGTAGGTTAAACAGGTCAACAAAGTGGTTTCAATTGATTGTGGGGGAGGGAAGTGTGTAACCACAAAAGTCAAGTCATGAAACCCAACAGACAGTTAAAATAAATATGTATTTCATTGTTTTATTAGCAATTTACAAGCACCCATACAACTCTTTGATTATTTCAATGTTCAACAATTTATGTACAAAATGGCATCTGATCTTTTAGGTTGTAATTCTGTAGTATGGATGCAGCTACAGACATTTTGCCAATCATGTGTACAACCTTGAAAATGTAAAAATCAATGTAGAATTTGTTTTCAAATTTTATACATTATTTTTAATTATTTGCAGTATAGGTGAAACAAAGACAGTTTATAAGCATGTCACAATAAGGAGATGCTTGATTACAGTGTCACTATCATTGTCAATTTATCATTATATTTTTGTTATAAACTTAACATGAAAGTGAAGTATATTATAAATAAAGATTACATTTATTTTTGTACAAGACTTAATACCAAGAGATAAATACCAATGTTGGCTTCATTTAAATCTAAAATTGAAAGGTTTTTCCATAAACAAAGTGAAAATGGCAATCAATTATCAGATTTGATCCAGTGGATATATATTCTGTTTTCTTGTCAACAAAGGATCATGGTTGGGTTCATTTACACTGAAGTCATTTCACTTGTTACATGTGTAAGACCATGTACACTCATTTCTAGATTGGTTACAAGTACATAATAATAATAATAATAATAATGTATAGATTTATATAGCGCACGTATCCACCAACTAAGTGGCGCTCAAGGCGCATTATATTATTATCCCTGCTCATAAGGCTCATAAGGCTCATAAATCATTCCTGAAACCATCTCAGCTCCCTGGGGAGTATACAGCTCAATTGCTGCCATTTCTAGCGCATATAGAGCAAACCATCTCTGCCTTCACAGGTACCCATTTAACCCCTGGGTGGAGAGAAGCAATTATGGTTAAGTGTCTTGCTCAAGGACACAGGTGTCACGGCCGGGGCTCGAACCTACACTCTGCTGCTGGCAACACCAGAACTTGAGTTCAGTGTGCTAGACCGCACGACAATCCACTTTACGTGCATTATACAACACACGGGACCTACGGCTTTACGTCCCATCCGAAGGACGAAGCAATTATGGTTAAGTACCTTGCTCAAGGACACAAGTGTCACGACCGGGGCTCGAACCCACACCCTGCTGCTGGCAACACCAGAACTTGAGTTCGGTGCGCTAGAACCGCTCGGCCACGACACTCCATGTAGGTACATGTATGTTAAACAGGTCAACAAAGTGGTTTCAATTGATTGTGGGGGAGGGAAGTGTGTAACCACAAAAGTCAAGTCATGAAACCCAACAGACAGTTAAAATAAATATGTATTTCATTGCTTTATTAGCAATTTACAAGCACCCATACAACTCTTTTGATTATTTCAATGTTCAACAACAATTTATGTACAAAATGGCATCTGATCTTACAGACATTTTGCCAATCATGTGTACAACCTTGAAAAGTTAAAATCAATGTATAATTTGTTTTCAAATTTTATAAATAATTTTTAATTATTTGCGGTATAGGTGAAAACAAAGACAGTTTATAAGCATGTCACAATAAGGAGATGCTTGATTACAGTGTCACTATCATTGTCAATTTATCATTATATTTTTGTTATAAACTTAACCTGAAAGTGAAGTATATTATAAATAAAGATTAAATTTATTTTGTACAAGACTTAATACCAAGAGATAAATACCAATGTTGGCTTCATTTAAATCTAAAAATTGAAAGGTATTTCCATAAACAAAGTGAAAAGGGCAACCAATTATCAGATTTGATCCAGTGGATATAATTACATTTAATTTTGTTTGAATTGGGAATTATTTACTTTTGACAAAAACTCTTCTGCGGGGGGGGCAGGAAGATGGAAAGCACGGATGCAAGTTTCTTCCAACTTTATCATGTAGTAGTTATAAGCTTGTTTTCTAATGAAAGGCTAATTAGCTGAAGGAAAGGAAAGGGGAAATATTTATATGGTCTTCCATGCTTCAGTGTCTTCAGTAACCCCCAACTCCCCCAAACAATTTAACCTACACTTCCTGCTCTTTGAATTTGCAGCCAAGTTTAATCCAGTTACTATACATGTAGTCCCCTTCTATCCTAAATCAACTTTGTGACTTTATGCCCATAATAACGTTGAATAGGTTGATCTGGCTACCTACAACCCTGGCAAACTATTTTCATATGAGTGATTTTTAATGTTGATTTATCATCTAGCATGGTTTTTGAAAAGCATGTGTTGGGCTAGTGTCAATATTTAAAATAAAAACATTGTGTTCCAAGTCACACTTGTTAATTTCTAATTTACTGCTTAAATCTCACAACATTTCAAAGTTCAACAGCCAATATCTCAAGAACTAAATGACCTATTAGAAAACAAAAAACACAATTGAATTCCTTACATTAATAGCTTGTAATTTTTGTGAAATGAGTTACCATAAATGCTTGCCAATGGTCCAATTAGTGGCAATAATGAAGTAACGATTTTTACAAATTTTAAAAGGTCATATCTCATAGCTTCAATTTAATGTACAAGTTGACAAATTTGTTATTTTTTCATAATCATGAGGAGGTCATATATGACCTTCAAACCACCTAATGTGACCTTTACTTCCTGTCCAAACAGGAAGTTCAAATTCAACACATTCTAATGCAAAATTGATATGTCTTTTGAATATGAAATTGATATTGTTATTATAAAAGATGATAAACCCTTGCACAATATGATATTGACATCATCGATGATAATTTGATTGAACCGGAAGCTGACTCGAACACCGTGTGTTTGTTCTAACAAACACTTAAGCTCGCGTTATTCCTTCTCCTTCTTGTCAGTGGCGCTTTGTCCGGCAAACAAAGGCATCCTTGCTAAGCATATACAGCCTTCAAACTTAACACATAAACAGAACATATCAAGCAGACGAAACCGTTTGCTGTGACGTCATGATTACGTCATCAGGTGTCGAATTACGCTAAATCAAAGTTTAATATTTCAAAAAATCATATCTCATGAACCACAAAAGATATTTTCACAATCTTTGCATCATCTGAAAGATCTTGAATTATGTGATCTTTCGTTTTTCGACGTGACCCCAATTTGACCTTTCCTTCCGGTCGAAACCGGAAGTTGAAATGTCAAAAATCATATCTCATGAACCATAGAAGATATTTTTACAATCAAAGTTGCTGGCAATGAGATTGCTCGGAGATTGCCCTGTGTGGCATTTCACGCAATCCAGTGGCAATGAGTAGACCTACTAGACTGGCTTTCTACTTTGAGGCAATCTGTCGAGGCAATCTCCAATCACATTGCTTATCAGTGATCACGTGACATTTTATCACTAGCAAAATGTTTTCGGCGGCCATTTAATTCTCGGTTACATGAAAAAATACTGAGGAATTTTGCCGTTCTTTTTAACTCCAAAGCAAAATACAAGAAAATAAAATGGTTCACCGAGAAAGAGGAAAATATAATTGCATTATTAACAGGTAAGTAGACATTATTTAGAGGTATATTGGCCTAGAATGAGCGTTTGTAAAGTAGGCCTATCGTAGACATAATTATTGCATGCACAATCCAATGGAGGTTCTTGACGGACAAAACTGTAGGGCCTAGTACTACATCTATTTCGTGAAAACTATATTGAGTTTTTGCATTGTACCTACATGATTTTAAGTTTGCATTTTAACTAAGGATAATGACTGAGCATGGATAGATGCTATATTGCCCAGAAAAAAGTTTAAAAACTGTGCCATGCAGTCAAAGTCAAAAGAGCATCCGTTGCAAACTGATTCTTTGTGTAACCACATGGTGTAATCCCTGCCTACATACATGTACAGTACATGTATGCAAATCCATGAAAATATATCCATGTTCGTGTGTTGTTGTCCCTTCTGCAACTCTGCATGTTCTTCGTGTCAGCGAAATATATCCCTAACTCAACCTAAAGAGATGCTTTTACTTGATTAGTCTGCTAGTAGCCACAAAATTGTCATAGGGGCATCCTGGTTTTTCTGAGCTCGGTTAACCTCAATCTGCCAACATTTGTTGTTTTGTTATCATTAAGCATAAAAAGTCTGTCCCTCCATAGGTATGCTTTAAAGAAAGGTCAGGTCTTATAACATAAAAAAAGATGAAGAGCCTGCATAAAAAAAGAAAACTATTAAATGAAGGAAAAGCTGCAGAGGGATGAGTTAACATGAGTTTTAATTGGAAAATAAACATGCAGGTGTGTTGGTGGACAACATGTGTACACCAAAATTCAGGATGGAAAATGCAAATGGGGTGGGGGTGATGAAGGTTGTTTTTGCAATTATAGAGGGCATTCTCTTACTGGAGTAATACATGTTGGCCTTTCCCCATTCAGAATTTATTTGTTCACAGAATCATTTGAACATTTCTTTATATATTGTATTTTAGCTCTCCAGTATGCTGAGTAATTGGAACTAGATGCAATGGCTGGCATCAGTGAGAATCAGTTCAACAGACTAGAAAGCATCTAAAACACAAGCCCCAAGGTAACCAATAAATCTGTGGTACAATTATTGTGTGTGTGTGGATGATTGCATTCCTCCTGACTGCCCTATGATCCACTCACATGACCCCACCAAACTACATTGAAGATTGTGATTTTTATTTTCAAAAAGCAATTCTTTTTCAACTTTATCCACAATGTTGTATTCTTTCCCAGTGAAAAGAGGTCAACTCGTATGCGTGCCAACTCGTACTTTTACCAACTCATACTCATTTTGATCAATTTGACCTATAAAAATATTTATTATTGAATATTTACTGGCATGTGTACGGGTTGACATCCGGTGGAGTACGAGTTGGGAGAAGTACAAGTTAATTTAGCTACACTATAGTGTCTGTAGTTCCTCATAATACTAGTAGTACTTATGTCTTGTGTGCTGGTGGCTGCATTGCAGTTTACTTGATACTTATAGCCAGTGGCGGACCGTCAGGGGGGCTGGGGGGGGGCAGCCGTCCCCCGGCCCGGAGGGGGGGGGGCCGGACCCCCTCCCCAAAGAATTTTTTTTTTTTCACATTCTGGTGGAGGGGGGGGGGGTGGGGGGGGGGGGTGGTTGGGGGACCGTGCCCGAGCTGGAACTGACACAAATCAACTGGGCCCTTTCTTTATTTTGAGCTCCCTGAAAACATGAAGTTTAATCATGACGGGTCTCTCGAAATCACGTGTGGTTAGGGAATGATGCCTGGGGGGGGGGGGGCCGACCGTGCGCTCTGCCCCCCGGCCCGGCGGTAACTTGTTCCGCTACTGCTTATAGCACTTAATTTTCTCACTAAAGTAGACCAGAAACAAATATCAGCACCTTTATTGAGATAATGAAACAGTCACATCATGGAGGAAGGAAGACGTCACATGTAACTTTCTATTCCATTGTAAAACCTAACTTAAAGGCATTGTTCTGAAGGGATCATTTTTCTAAAGTTGCATAATTTTTCTGAAGTTACATCAATCCATCATCCTGATAATAACATATGAGGGCATTCTAAGTTATGTGTGTTTTGTTAGCATGACCCATTATTCTTCGTCCCTCTTTGAAAACATTTAATATTGTTTTTACATGATTCATTTATATTTCAGATCAACGGTATCCATTTGTGCTACTGCTACAAGGTGTGTCAGAGTCTATGTAACTTTGTGATCCAATGGCCAGCATTTGAAGTTTATCCATTCATCAAAGGAGTTAATGTATGATTCAAATGATTTTATATGGACTTATCCTATCTGTGGCAGTCTTTACCCTCAAGGGAATTGTTTTTTCAGGACCTCAAGACACATCTAGGTCTTTCTAGGAATTTCTTTAACATGTTAGAACAAAAATAGTATTGAGGAATTCTTACTCTTTTTTTGACTGGACCCAAACATCCTCACAAATGTAGTTATTAAGCAATATCTGTTGGTGATCTAGTAAAATGTATATTGCCGACAGTAAATCCCTGGCAGTAGGGCCATATAATCATAGTAAACATACCCCCAATCTTCATTGCATGGGTGTGTCAGCCTTGAAATACCTTTTGCCAGATCACCCAATTAAAGTTGCTATTTATTTGTATGCTCGCATTGGGACAGTACTGACCATCAATCCCATAAACACAATTGGTTAAACAGACAGTATCGTCACGATCAGAGCAGACTTTCTACAAACAGGGCATGGAATTGGTGTCCTAGTTTAAGATAAACAAAGTGACTGAAAATTACTGGCTCATTTATGCAGCAGCAACGCGAATATGACCTTATCATGTGAGTATTATTTTCAGTCACTGAGTTAAACTAGAACTTGAACTCTGATTCCATGTCCTGTTGATCGTGAAGATATTGCCACCTTTAAACAATAACTTAAAAATGAATATTTATGAAAAAGTATTTCAACAGTTAATGACAAATAAATACATGTACATGTAATCAACTCAGAAGATCATTTCAGAATTGTTTGTTTCTTTTTATTTTACAGTTATCCTTCAACTTACATCTCTTCCCTATAAGTATTGTTTTAAAAAATTGAACCAAACATTTAAATATTATAACACTTGATCGAATTTGTCATTGTATTTTACAAAATCAGTTAAAATTATTTTAACTTATGTATTTTAACTTATGTATTTTATTTCTTTTCTTGTTATTATTTAATCAACTTAATTAAATTTACTTTTGCAAATGGAATAATGTGTACAGTTTTTAAACGAAAAGCATCAATAAATTTCCCACAATGATTGTTTAATAAACAATGTGGCAAAAGAGTCTAGACAAACAAAATGGTTGGTAATTTTTCCCAAAATTGTTGGGTGTTTACTTTTAAATATTGGTTTTGGTTAGCCAGTTAGCAAATTTCTAAATGGTCAGTGAATTTTGTTTCATTTTAATTTATGTAATAACCAAATAATATGTTTCATTATCATTAATAAATTAATAAATAAATTAAAAAGATTAAAGCCCTAACACATAGTTAGACCTAAACATGTAGTTGTATCCTAGTTTGTGAGGTCATGGTTAAGGCATCAGATATCGAATTGACTAAATAAAAGTTTAATATTTCAAAAAATCATATCTCATGAAGCACAAAAGATATTTTCACAATCTTTGCCTCATCTTAAAGACCTTGAACTATGCCACATTTCGTTCGCAGACATGACCCTAATCTGACCTCTCCTTTCTTTCGAAACCAGAAATGTTTAAGCAATACGTTAGAAATTAACAAGTGTGACTTGGAAGACTATGTTTTTATTTTAAATTTGATGTTTTGTGGTCAGAATATAAAAATAAAAATAAATAAAAGACAAGAGTTACCTCAGGAGGTATGAGTTTTCATAATATATAATAAAAATAACATAATCTGCTATACTGAATACATTAACTTCTGGTTCAGTCATCCAATATAATTTTAAATTCTTCCAACCGTAAGTTCCGGTTCAATCATGTGAAGTCATACACACAAAATGTTTCCTCATAATATGGGTGTCAATTGTGCCAAATCTGGTAAATTAATTCTAATTTTTTCTGAAGATAGCAAAAATATACATTTACAGAATAGTGATTCAGAATATTTCTTCACTTAAATCTCACTTTTCCAAGTTCAACAGCCAATATCTCAGGAACTAAATGACCTATTAGAAAACAAAACACACAATTGAATTCCTTACATTAATAGCTTGTAATTTTTGTGAAATGAGTTACCATAAATGCTTTGATGGTCAAATTAGTGGCACACGAAGTAACGATTTTAAAAGGTTATATCTCATAGCTTAAATTTGATGTAGAATTTGACAAAGCTGGGGGAAAAATAAAATAGGGTGTTAAAGCTATATAATGTAATCTTACCTGCTCAGTAAGTTGGAGAACAAATGGATGATGATGGACATATGTATACTTCAAATTATTCCAAGATATTTATTTCATGAAAAATCAGGCCTCGTGTTGAGATTTGGAGGCAATGTGAATGGGAATTTTGACATGGTTCCTGTGTATGAAATATTCTTTGAAATATATACATATCAAAACTATGATCAATGACGTCATTACTACGTCACTACGGAAAATTAAAACAGGTCGAAAACATTATTTCTCTATCTCAAAAATTATAGATCAGAATTTTGTCAAATTTAGAATATAAACAATCTATGTCAATATGAAGACAAGTTTCATCTTAATCACGTGACCAAAACTTAATATGAGAATAAAAAAGTAGTTTACGATATAATTTTAAAGGTTAATAAACAAATTAGGCGATGCTGTTTCCTTCGCCAATAATTCAAACTAAAAAGGGCGCTATGCACATTTAGCGGTTGGACATAATATTATGTCCAACCGCTAAATGTGCATAGCGCCCTGTTTTAAACTTGCAGACGAAACCATTGTGACATTCATTTAGGCTTTTACAGATCTCTGATATTGTAATCAAATTAATTACTGGCATTCAAACTTGACAGATACTTATACCATAACATGTAGTTGTCAATAAATTTATGACATATAGTTTCAGGTAAAGTTGTGACGTCATGGTGACGTCATCAGATAGCGAAATACACTAAAATCAAATTTTAATATTTCCAAAAATCATATCTCATGAACCACAAAATATATTTTCTACAATCTTTGCATCATCTTATAGATCTTGAATTATGTGACATTTCGTACACAGACATGACCCCAATCAGACCTCTCTTTCCGGTCGAAACCGGGTATGGTATATGCCTTCAGTGGACGAAATTACTATTGACATGTGACCCTTTTAAAAATGTGACTGATGACGTCATCACCTGTCAAAGTGCCCTCATGTGGCAGGCTTAGAAAAATAATAATCTCAAAAATCATAGGAAATTTGAATATGACTTCTGCGAATAAAGTGATGATGTGACATCATATAATCTCAAAAAATATGTTTGATAACTTCATCAAAGTTCAGAGCGCCCCCTAGTGGCATTTTTAAAAAGGGATTATTTTCCAATCTCAGAAATTGAACCAAAGCAAGTACTAATGTTATTTTTTCATGATCATGAGGAAGTTTCATTGTGTCATATATATGACCTTCAAATCACCTGTTCTGACCTTTACTTCCGGTCCAAACAGGAAGTCCAAAGTCAACACATTCTAATGCAAAATTGATATATTTTTGAATATGAAATTGATATTGTTATAATAAAAGATGATACACCTTTGCAAAATATGATATTGACATCATCGTTGATAATTTGATTGAACCGGAAGTGGACTCGAACACCGCGTGTTTGTTCCAACAAACACTTAAGCTCTAGTTTTTTTTTTTTACTTCTCAGTGGCGATTGTCCTGTAACAAAGGCATCCTTGCTAAGCATATACAGCCTTCAAACTTAACACATGAACAGAACATAACAAGCTGACGAAACCAAATAAACTTGATGCCATTTTTCTATCACCGGAATGATGTTTTTCGAGGCATTTTTCGAACTAAAATTAAAAAGCAGACGACGAAACGAAAATTAACAAAAAGCTTACACTTTTCCCAATTGACGCACCACGCATTTTTGGAATCCTCTCGTGTTACCACTGTGCATTAGTATTTTCAATTGGTGTCAATTTCGCAGCTGGAAAACTGCAATGTGTCACTTCGCGCTGTATCCGAAAATCATGCACAGTCACTTCGCGCTGTACCCGGAAATCACACAGTGCCGTGCAGTGGATATCATGTCGCGACGCGTCGGTGAAATCCCATCATTGAAATGTCTTTGTTGCATGGTTTTGTGTACGTGTACCAGTATCTTTGTAAGTAGAACAAATAACATTATTCTTAACAGTCATACACTGTTAGCACGAACAGACATTTGTAGAAAAACCTATTTAGTTTCGCGTTTTGATGCTCGGAAAAGAAGTTATATTTCATGTGGGTCCTCAGTGGTGTTGTTTTGCATCGGTCATGAATATTGTGGGGGAGTCAAGGTACATGACTAAGTACCAGTACCACTAGGCCAACAAATTTGGAAAAATGCTTATTACTAGGCTTGATAGACCATCGATCAACTATGGAGAAAGGCATAGACTGAACAAACCGGTGCTTAGTAGCATCTACCTGGACATGGTGGATTCTGGGTGAGTATCTTAATCATGATCAATATTAATTTGCATTGCCATCGGTAGACATAACAATGAATTAACATGATACATGTGTACATAATGAACACAATCATGACAATGTCCCGTGGCAATTATGTGAAACCCCTGATTACATACTGTACATATTTGACAGGAAAAATGGTGAAAGTGAAGCTTCTATTTTGGTTTAGATTCTTATATTATCAAACATTTTTATTTGGTTGGGACACAATGCCTAATGTCCAAATTAATTTGTCCAAAGCGCTTTTATCTTAGGGAAACAAACAAAATATATATATAAAAATTATTGAAAAATTCAAGAAGTTACCATGACATAACTTAATGAAACATGAGAGGGAGCACCTATTTTTAATAAATTTTCACAGATTTTCACATACATTTTTCAAGAGATCTAATGTTAACGTGTTACAGGGTTGAAGTTAATGTTCATTATCAAATACCAATGATGAACATTTCATTTAATTTTAATGATTGTTTATTACAAAAAATTAAGGTTTAGTATAATTTGTTATTATTTTTTGCTATAGCAGTACTGGCATTTCAGTCGAAGAGAAGGGGTATATCTGATAACCACCTTTCCAATCCATGTCAGTTAAACAACATTTATTTAAATCTAAGCCCTTACTCCTATTTTCAATCTTAAATCTTTTTTAGAAAGAGGACAGAAACATCTTTCAACTTCAGCTATGCAGAAATGATGCTGGGTGTGATTTTTGACACAATGAAACACTAGTTGTCAGTCAGTGGAATTGGTAATTTGGGTCCCCTTATACTGCAATGATAGACCAAAGAATTTTAGAAAAAACCCCAAATGTGTTGGTTTATCACCAGTGGCAGTACATGCCATCACCAAGAACTTGGGGGAGGGGCAGGCATTTTATTCCAAAATTACCGATTCCAATGACTACCCCTGAATGTCACCCATTCTGAACTGTCACTAAATCATACATACAGAGCGTACATTTATTTTAAATGCAGATTGTTTCTGTTTTCTTGTCAACAAAGGATCATGGTTGGGTTCATTTACACTGAAGTCATTTCACTTGTTACATGTGTAAGACCATGTACACTCATTTCTAGATTGGTTACAAGTAGGTTAAACAGGTCCACAAAGTGGTTTCAATTGATTGTGGGGGAGGGAAGTGTGTAACCACAAAAGTCAAGTCATGAAACCCAACAGCCAGTTAAAATAAATATGTATTTCATTGCTTTATTAGCAATTTACAAGCACCCATACAACTCTTTGATTATTTCAATGTCTAACAATTTATGTACAAAATGGCATCTGATCTTTACAGACATTTTGCCAATCATGTGTACAACCTTGAAAAGTTAAAAATCAATGTATAATTTGTTTTCAAATTTTTATAAATAATTTTTAATTATTTAAGCGGTATAGGTGAAAACAAAGACAGTTTATAAGCATGTCACAATAAGGAGATGCTTGATTACAGTGTCACTATCATTGTCAATTTATCATTATATTTTTGTTATAAACTTAACCTGAAAGTGAAGTATATTATAAATAAAGATTAAATTTATTTTTGTACAAGACTTAATACCAAGAGATAAATACCAATGTTGGTTTATTTAAATCTAAATTTGAAAGGTTTTTCCATAAACAAAGTGAAAATGGCAATCAATTATCAGATTTTGGATCCAGTGGATATATATTCTGTTTTCTTGTTAACAAAGGATCATGTGGTTGGGTTCTATTTACACTGAAGTCATTTCACTTGTTACATGTAAGACCATGTACACTCATTTCTAGATTGGTTACAAGTACATGTAGGTTAAACAGGTCAACAAAGTGGTTTCAATTGATTGTGGGGAGGGAAGTGTAAACGCCAAAAGTCAAGTCATGAAACCCAACAGACAGTTAAAATAAATATGTATGTCATTGCTTTATTAGCAATTTACAAGCACCCATACAAGTCATTGATTATTTCAATGTTCAACAATTTATGTACAAAATGGCATCTGATCTTTACAGACATTTTGCCAATCATGTACAACCTTGAAAAGTTAAAATCAATGTATAATTTGTTTTCAAATTTTATAAATAATTTTAATTATTTGCGGTATAGGTGAAAACAAAGACAGTTTATAAGCATGTCACAATAAGAGAGATGCTTGATTACAGTGTGTCACTATCATTGTCAATTTATCATTATATTTTTGTTATAAACTTAACCTGAAAGTGAAGTATATTATAAATAAAGATTAAATTTATTTTTGTACAAGACTTAATACCAAGAGATAAATACCAATGTTGGCTTCATTTAAATCTAAAATTGAAAGGTTTTCCATAAACAAAGTGAAAATGGCAACCAATTATCAGATTTGATCCAGTGGATATATATTCTGTTTTCTTGTCAAGAAAGGATCATGGTTGGGTTCATTTACACTGAAG
Source organism: Zoroaster sp. YZ-2022 (assembly GCA_029582265.1). Lineage (NCBI taxonomy): Eukaryota > Metazoa > Echinodermata > Asteroidea > Forcipulatida > Zoroasteridae > Zoroaster > Zoroaster sp. YZ-2022. The sequence goes on from CM055825.1 coordinate 36,340,325, forward strand.
TTATTTCACTTGCTACATGTGTAAGACCATGTACACTCATTTCTAGATTGGTTACAAGTAGATTAAACAGGTCAACAAAGTTGTTTCAATTGATTGTGGGGGAGGGAAGTGTGTAACCACAAAAGTCAAGTCATGAAACCCAACAGACAGTTAAAATAAATATGTATTTCATTGCTTTATTAGCAATTTACAAGCACCCATACAACTCTTTGATTATTTCAATGTCTAACAATTTATGTACAAAATGGCATCCGATCTTTAGGTTGTAATTCTGTAGTATGGATGCAGCTACAGACATTTTGCCAATCATGTGTACAACCTTGAAAATGTAAAAATCAATGTAGAATTTGTTTTCAAATTTTATTAATTATTTTTTAATTATTTGCAGATGAGGTGAAAACAAAGACAATTTATAAGCATGTCACAATAAGGAGATGCTTGATTACAGTGTCACTATCATTGTCAATTTATCATTATATTTTTGTTATAAACTGAAAGTGAAGTATATTATAAATAAAGATCACTCTCAGTATATAAACATGCAGTCCATCAATTAAATTTATTTTTGTACAAGACTTAATACCAAGACATAAATACCAATGTTGGCTTCATTTAAATATAGAATTAAAAGGTTTTTCCATAAACAAAATGAAAAGGGCAAGCAATTATCAGATTTGATCCAGTGGATATAATTACATTTAATTTTGTTTGAATTGGGAATTATTTACTTTTTGACAACTTTTCTGCGGGGGGCAGGGGAAGATGGAAAGCACGGATGCAAGCTTTCTTCCAACTTCATCATGTAGTAGTTATAACCTTGTTTTCTAATGAAAGGCTAATCAGCTGATATCCATACAAGCTTTGAAGACTGCAGACATCAGCTATTTGACATAAGCTGTATTGTTTCTTCTTCACCCAACTACTATACGCCTGTGCTTTGAGTAGACTCTGTGGTACCTGATACATGAACATGGATGAAATGCACAATTATTAGCTAACTTTCTATTATGTTCCATGTAGGGAAAAATTAATCACAACATGGAAATGGAAATCTCAGGAGTGTAAAGACTCTTCTCTCACAGGGAAACTTTTCCTTGGTAAAGTTGGAAAAACAAGGAAAGGGGAAATATTTAGATGCTCTTCCATGCTTCAGTGTCTTCAGTAACACCCAGCTCCCCCAAACAATTTAACCCACACTTCCTGCTCTTTGAATTTGCAGCCAAGTTTAATCCAGTTACTATACATGTAGTCCCCTTCTACCCTAAATCAACTTTGTGACTTTATGCCCATAATGCTGAATAGGTTGATCTGGCTGCCTACAACCCTGGCAATCTATTTTCAAAGGAGTGATTGTTGATTTATCATCTAGCATGGTTTTTGAAAAGCATGTGTTGGGCTAGTGTCAATATTGAAAATAAAAACATAGTGTTCCAAGTCACACTTGTTTATTTCTAATTTATTGCTTAAATCTCACAACTTTTCCAAGTTCAACAGCCAATATCTCAAGAACTAAATGACCTATTAGAAAACAAAAAACACAATTAAATTCCTTACATTAATAGCTTGTAATTCTTGTGAAATGAGTTACCATAAATGCTTTGGCAATTGGTCCAATTAGTGGGACAGGAAGTAACGATTTTACAAATTTTAAAAGGTCATATCTCATAGCTTCAATTTGATGTATAAGTTGACAAATTTGTTATTTTTTCATAATCATGAGGAGGTCATATAGGCCTTCAAACCACCTAATCTGACCTTTACTTCCTGTCCAAACAGGAAGTTCAATTTCAACACATTCTAATGCAAATTTGATATGTCTTTTGAACATGAAATTGATATTGTTATTATAAAAGATGATAAACCCTTGCACAATATGATATTGACATCATCGTTGATAATTTGATTGAACCGGAAGCTGACTCGAACACCGTGTGTTTGTTCTAACAAACACTTAAGCTCTAGTTTACGTTTAATTTTAACAGTAATTAATAGGGATTGATGTGTGGGAGTTAGTTTAGAGGTGAAACATTTTTTTAAGTTGCACAAATAAACATAGCGAAATGTATTTGGATTTTGCTCAAACATTTTATTGGTCTTATATTATTTTGACCAAAACATAACGTTGG
>CM055825.1:36342950-36378246 GCA_029582265.1 Zoroaster sp. YZ-2022
GTGGAAATTTAACTTGGTAAATCCATGCCATTTGATCGACAGACCAGATCAGTGTAGGCCTATATAGCATGGATCAACAATGACATGAGAAACATTGCATCTGCATGCAGCTGCGACAACAGCGGAAAGTGGTTTGGGGACAAATACATTTTCAACAAATTAGGCTGATAGTGATAAATGATAATGGCCCTATCTAGTCTATCAATCAAACAGCACAGATTGACCAATAAGGTTACACTAGACTCGACACTTAAATTTTGGAATAAAAAAATAATAATAAATTATTTAATTTGTTTCTAACCCTTTTCACAGAGTGTCCCAGTAAAGCGGTCAAGATAGACACAGGCAAATGAAGCCGTCCCCTCAAAACATAAACCTCCATTCTGGCACGGATCGCTTGCACACTCCAATACATCTGTACAAATGAACAAAAGTTGCGTATTTGTTTAAACAAAGCAACATGTCACATATGACTGTCATTATTACTATTTTTTTAAATATTTATTTAACATCTGTCTTATGTAATGCTGGGATGGTTAACCGGTTCAATGACCAAAGCTGCACAAACAGTTTAGAAATTTGCTAACCGGTTAACCGAAACCAATATTTAAACTAGAGCTTAAGTGTTTGTTAGAACAAACACACGGTGTTCGAGTCCACTTCCGGTTCAATCAAATTTTCAACGATGATGTAAATATTATATTGTGCAAGGGTTTGTCATCTTTTATAATAACTATCAATTTCATATTCAAAAGACATATCAATTTTATGTTAGAATGTGTTGAATTTGAACTTACTGTTTGGACAGGAAGTAAAGGTCAGATTAGGTGGTTTTGAAGGTCATATATGACCTCATGATTATGAAAAATAACAAATTTGTCAACTTATACATCAAATTAAAGCTATGAGATATGACCTTTTAAAATTTGTAAAATCGTTACTTCGTGTGCCACTAATTGGACCATTGGCAAAGCATTTATGATAAGTCATTTCACAAGAATTACAAGCTATTAATTTAAGGAATTCAAATGTGTTTTTTGTTTTCTAATATGTCATTTAGTTCTTGAGATATTGGCTGTTGAACTTGAAAAAGTTGTGAGATTTCAGCAATAAATTAGAAATTAACAAGTGTGACTTGGAACACTGTTTTTTATTTTAAATATTGACACTAGCCCAACACATACTTTTCAAAAACCATGCTAGATGATAAATCAACATTAAAAATCACTCATATGAAAATAGTTTGCCAGGGATGTAGGCAGCCAGATCAACCTATTCAGCATTATTATGGGCATAAAGTCACAAAGTTGATTTAGCGTAGAAGGGGACTACATATGTATAGTAACTGGATTAAACTTGGCTGCAAATTCAAAGAGCAGGAATTGTGGGTTAAATTGTTTGGGGGAGCTGGGGGTTGCTTGTATGGATATAAGCTAATTAGCCTTTCATTAGAAAACAAGCTTATAACTACTACATGATAAAGTTGGAAGAAAGCTTGCATCCGTGCTTTCCATCTTCCCCTGCCCCCCGCAAAAAGTAAATAATTCCCAATTCAAACAAAATTAAATGTAATTATATCCACTGGATCAAATTTGATAATTGCTTGCCCTTTTCATTTTTTTTTATGGAAAAACCTTTCAATTCTAGATTTAAATGAAGCCAACATTGGTATTTATGTCTTGGTATTATAAGTCTTGTACAAAAATTAATTTAATTGATGGACTGCATGTTTTTATACTGAGAGTGGTCTTTATTTATAATATACTTCACAACAAAAATATGATAAATTGACAATGATAGTGACACTGTAATCAAGCATCTCCTTATTGTGACATGCTTATAAATTGTCTGTTTTCACCTATACTGCAAATAATTAAAAAATAATGTATAACATTTGAAAACAAATTCTACATTGATTTTTACATTTTCAAGGTTGTACACATGATTGGCTAAATGTCTGTAGCTGCATCCATACTACAGAATTACAACCTAAAGATCAGATGCCATTTTGTACATAAATTGTTAGACATTGAAATAATCAAAGAGTTGTATGGGTGCTTGTAAATTGCTAATAAAGCAATGAAATACATATTTATTTTAACTGTCTGTTGGGTTTCATGACTTGACTTTTGTGGTTACACACTTCCCCCCCCCACAATCAATTGAAACCACTTTGTTGACCTGTTTAACCTACTTGTAACCAATCTAGAAATGAGTGTACATGGTCTTACACATGTAACAAGTGAAATGACTTCAGTGTAAATGAACCCAACCATGATCCTTTGTTGACAAGAAAACAGAATATATATCCACTGGATCAAATCTGATAATTGGTTTGAAGGTCATATATGACCTCCTCATGATTATGAAAAAATAACAAATTTGTCAACTTATACATCAAATTGAAGCTATGAGATATGACCTTTTAAAATTTGTAAAAATCGTTACTTCGTGTGCCACTAATTGGACCATTGGCAAGCATTTATGGTAACTCATTTCACAAGAATTACAAGCTATTAATGTAAGGAATTCAATTGTTTTTTTTTGTTTTCTAATAGGTCATTTAGTTCTTGAGATATTGGCTGTTGAACTTGGAAAAGTTGTGAGATTTAAGCAATACATTAGAAATTAACAAGTGTGACTTGAAACACAATGTTTTTTATTTTAAATATTGACACTAGCCCAACACATGCCTTTTAAAAACATGCTAGATGATAAATCAACATTAAAAATCACTCATATGAAAATAGTTTGCCAGGGTTGTAGGTAGCCAGATCAACCTATTCAGCGTTATTATGGGCATAAAGTCACAAAGTTGATTTAGGGTAGAAGGGAACTACATGTATAGTAACTGGATTAAACTTGGCTGCAAATTCAAAGAGCAAGAAGTGTACATGTGGGTTAAATTGTTTGGGTGAGTTGGGGATTACTGAAGACACTGAAGCATGGAAGACCATATAAATATTTCCCTTTCCTTTCCTTCAGCTAATTAGCCTTTCATTAGAAAACAAACATAACTACTACATGATAAAGTTGGAAGAAAGCTTGCATCCGTGCTTTCCATCTTCCACTGCAGAAGAGTTTTTGTCAAAAAAGTAAATAATTCACAATTCAAACAAATTAAATGTAATTATATCCACTGGATCAAATCTGATAATTGGTTGCCCTTTTCACTTTGTTTATGGAAAACCTTTCAATTTTAGATTTAAATGAAGCCAACATTGGTATTTATCTCTTGGTATTAAGTCTTGTACAAAATAAATTTAATCAGGTTAAGTTTATAACAAAAACATAATGATAAATTGACAATGATAGTGACACTGTAATCAAGCATCTCCTTATTGTGACATGCTTATAAACTGTCTTTGTTTTCACCTATACTGCAAATAATTAAAAATAATTTATAAAATTTGAAAACAAATTCTACATTGATTTTACATTTTCAAGGTTGTACACATGATTGGCAAAATGTCTGTAGCTGCATCCATACTACAGAATTACAACCTAAAGATCAGATGCCATTTTGTACATAAATTGTTGAACATTGAAATAATCAAAGAGTTGTATGGTGCTTGTAAATTGCTAATAAAGCAATGAAAGACATATTTATTTTAACTGTCTGTTGGGTTTCATGACTTGACTGTTGTGGTTACACACTTCCCTCCCCACAATCAATTGAAACCACTTTGTTGACCTGTTTAACCTACTTGTAACCAATCTAGACATGAGTGTACATGGTCTTACACATGTAACAAGTGAAATGACTTCAGTGTAAAATGAACCCAACCATGATCCTTTGTTGACAAAGAAAACAGAATATATATCCACTGGATCAAATCTGATAATTGGTTGCCCTTTTCACTTTGTTTATGGAAAACCTTTCAATTTTAGATTTAAATGAAGCCAACATTGGTATTTATCTCTTGGTATTAAGTCTTGTACAAAAATAAATTTAATCTTTATTTATAATATACTTCACTTTCAGGTTAAGTTTATAACAAAAATATAATGATAAATTGACAATGATAGTGACACTGTAATCAAGCATCTCCTTATTGTGACATGCTTATAAACTGTCTTTGTTTTCACCTATACTGCAAATAATTAAAAATAATGTATAAAATTTGAAAACAAATTCTACATTGATTTTTACATTTTCAAGGTTGTACACATGATTGGCAAAATGTCTGTAGCTGCATCCATACTACAGAATTACAACCAAAAGATCAGATGCCATTTTGTACATAAATTGTTAGACATTGAAATAATCAAAGAGTTGTATGGGTGCTTGTAAATTGCTAATAAAGCAATGAAATACATATTTATTTTAACTGTCTGTTGAGTTTCATGACTTGACTTTTGTGGTTACACTTCCCTCCCCACAATCAATTGAAACCATTTTGTTGACCTGTTTAACCTACATGTACTTGTAACCAATCTAGAAATGAGTGTACATGGTCTTACACATGTAACAAGTGAAATGACTTCAGTGTAAATGAACCCAACCATGATCCTTTGTTGACAAGAAAACAGAATATATATCCACTGGATCAAATCTGATAATTGGTTGCCATTTTCACTATGTTTATGGAAAAACCTTTCAATTTTAGATTTTAAATGAAGCCAACATTGGTATTTATCTCTTGGTATTAAGTCTTGTACAAAAATAAATTTAATCTTTATTTATAATATACTTCACTTTCAGGTTAAGTTTATAACAAAAATATAATGATAAATTGACAATAATAGTGACACTGTAATCAAGCATCTCCTTATTGTGACATGCTTATAAACTGTCTTTGTTTTCACCTATACCGCAAATAATTAAACAATTATTTATAAAATTTGAAAACAAATTATACATTGATTTTTAACTTTTCAAGGTTGTACACATGATTGGGAAAATGTCTGTAAAGATCAGATGCCATTTTGTACATAAATTGTTAGACATTGAAATAAACAAAGAGTTGTATGGATGCTTGTAAATTGCTAATAAAGCAATGAAATACATATTTATTTTAACTGTCTGTTGGGTTTCATAACTTGACTTTTGTGGTTACACACTTCCCTCCCCCACAATTGAAACCACTTTGTTGACCTGTTTAACCTAATTGTAAACAATCTAGAAATGAGTGTACATGGTCTTACACATGTAACAAGTGAAATGACTTCAGTGTAAATGAACCCAACCATGATCCTTTGTTGATAAGAAAACAGAATCAATCTGCATTTATAATAAATGTACGCTCTGTATGTACGATTTAGTGACAGTTCAGAATGGGTGACATTCAGGGGTTGTCATTGGAATCGGTAATTTTAGAATAAAATGTCTGCCCCCTCCCCCAAGTTCTTGGTGATGGCATGTACTGCCACTGGTGATGAACCAACACATTTCGGTTTTTCTCTAAAATTCTTTGGTCTATCATTGCAGCACTATAGAATCCAAGAACTAGGGAAGAGGAGGGGCAAACAAGCAATAAAAGTATAAGGGGGCCCAAATTACCAATTCCATTGACTGACGACTGGTGCTTCATTATGTCGAAAATCACACCCAGCATCAATTCTGCATAGCTGAAGTTGCAAGATGTTTCTGTCCTTTCTAAAAAAAAAAGATTTAAGATTGAAAATAGGAGTAAGGGCTTAGATTTAAATAAATGTTGTTTAACTGACATGGATTGGAAAGGTGGTTATCAGATACACCCCTTCTCTTGGACTGAATGCCAGTACTGCTATAGCAAAAAATAATAACAAATTATACTAAACCTTAATTTTTTGTAATAAACAACCATTAAAACTAAATGAAATGTTCATCATTGGTATGAAGACCCCTTCTCAAACGATCTGTTAACATAAGACGTTAAACCATACCAAGATTGTTGATGACTTGAACAGTTACGATACTGCATTTGGATGTGGTGTCAACGCCGTGTTGGGGTACTGTTGGCTGGAACTCAGTCTGAGCCATGATACATCGGAGTCAACATGCTGTAAAAAATAATAGTTAAGTTTTATGGAAGTACATGGAATAAAGTATTTGAAATTTCTGAGAAGTTCTAATTTATGTGAATGAGGAAAATAATATGTCACAGTGAACATGCTGTAAAAAATAATAGGAAGGTTTTATAAGTACATGGACCAAGAATAAAGTATTTGAAAATTCAGATTAGTTCTAATTGTAGAATGGGGAAAATAGTGTATAATTTTAGAGTAGCTGGACCATTGAAATTGAAAAGGGCATTGGTTTGTTTTCAAAATTGCACACAATTATTCTTGACAATGTGTAATAAATTAAAGAAATGTTCTCGCACGAAACTCTCATCAAAAGAGAAAGGTATTTAAGGAAATTGCAGAGTCTCATATACTCATATAATTTCATGTGATTGTGATGTGAGTGATGTCTGAGAGAGGCCTCGGGAGCAGGACCTACAAGTACATGTATTGTGTCATGAATATTGTGCATTTTCCTGTGAAATAATTGTCTATGTAAGTTTATTTGTATCTGAGAAGGGTACAAAATTAAGGAAAAGTGCAGTAAACAATCCTAGGCTACTTATTTAATTTGTGCACAAACTGAAGATTTTTGGAGAAAACAAAAATTACAAAATATATGGCATAAAATTTCTACTGAAAAATTGCCATAACCTTAACAACTGAATTTTCCTATCCTTATTTATATTCTAAATACATTTGGTGACATCTGTTCATATTTTGTTAGTTGTTTACTGTCCAAATTATGTTCACGTAGGCCTAACTAACGTTAGTCATGTTATTGTTAGTTAAACAGGCACAATGCAACGACCTATGGACAGCTTAAAAATGTTTTTTTTTGTATAAATACACTAAGTTAAATACATGAATTCCTCTTAAATATTTACTTCAAGATAATTAATCTTTTTATGACCGTGTAATGTTGTCGATCCTTTTTTTCAGCCTAAACAATGACGTCTGGGCCATGGCACAACACGCATAAACAGCTCCATTGTAACCAAATATCGTGTACCGATATTTGGTTACAATAGATCTACATGTAATCGATATCGGCGCTGTTTTGCGTGTACGTGTTGTGCCCATGGCCCAGACTAGCGCCACGCATTGCGCCTTTTCGGCGCTATACTGAACTTTGATTCTTTCATGCAACGATATGAAACGTTTTAAATATTTTACTTTTTAGCGTAATTAGGACACCTGATGAGGTAATCATGGACGCCACAGAAAGCGGTTTCGTCTGCTTGATATGTTCTGTTCATGTGTTAAGTTTGAAGGCTGTAAATGCTTTGCAAGGATGCCTTTGTTGCCGGACAGTCGCCACTGAGATTAAGAAGTAAAAAAAAAAAAAACAGTACAAAAACAATAGGTGTTCACGCTGCGCGTTCGAACACCTAAAAAACAATTTTGGAAGAATTTGCCATGTATTTTGTTGTTTTAGACTGTTTTTATTATAAATAAACATAAGGTTTATTTAGCCCTAAACATATCTCATGTATTTAAAAATTTATTGATGCTTTTTGATTGAAAAAAAAATAAATAAAAAAATTAATAAATAAAAAAATAAACCGTGAAAGATTCGGTTAACCGGTAACTCCCAGCACAACCCTTATGTCCATTGTTGATTGAAAACGTATACACAGTGATACATTGTTCCATTTGCTGACTATATCTAGTTTGCGTGGCCATCGGGTGCTGACTTTCAGTTAACCGACCATGAAAGTTTTGGTTAAACGGTTAGTGAACTAAAATGTATACACAGTGATACATTGTTCCCCATTTGCTGACTATATCTAGTTTGCGTGGCCATCGGGTGCTGACTTTCAGTTAACCAGTTAACCGACCATGAAAGTTTTGGTTAAACGGTTAGTGAACTAAAATGTATACACAGTGATACATTGTTCCATTTGCTGACTATATCTAGTTTGTGTGGCCGTCGGGTGCTGACTTTCAGTTAACCAGTTAACTGACCATGAAAGTTTTGGTTAAACGGTTAGTGAACTAAAATGTATACACAGTGATCGTTCCATTTGCTGACTATATCTAGTTTGTGTGGCCGTCGGGTGCTGACTTTCAGTTAACCAGTTAACTGACCATGAAAGTTTTGGTTAAACGGTTAGTGAACTAAAATGTATACACAGTGATACATTGTTCCATTTGCTGACTATATCTAGTTTACGTGGCTGTCGGGTGTTTACTTTCAGTTAACCGACCATGAAAGTTTTGGTTAAACGGTTAGTGAACTAAAATGTATACACAGTGATACATTGTTCCATTTGCTGACTATATCTAGTTTGTGTGGCCGTCGGGTGCTGACTTTCAGTTAACCAGTTAACCAGTTAACTGACCATGAAAGTTTTGGTTAAACGGTTAGTGAACTAAAATGTATACACAGTGATACATTGTTCCCCATTTGCCGACTATATCTAGTTTGCGTGGCCATCGGGTGCTGACTTTCGGTTAACCAGTTAACCGACCATGAAAGATTTGGTTAAACGGTTAGTGAACTAACCAGTAACTCCCAGCACTACCCTTATGTCCGTTGTTGTTCAAAATATCTACATTCAAAGGAGATGTTAAAAACTTTTATCTCACTATGTATACTATTGGTATTCTAAAAAAAAAATTAAAAATGATCACAAATTAACATGAAACCAACATGGTGTAAAGATTATGATTCCAATATTTAACATCCCTGGAAATCTTTCTGTCCGAGGTGCTTTCATTTTAGAATAATTGTTTAGCTTATTCTGCAAATGAAGTTTTGTCTTCTGAAGATGTTAATTCCAAAATGAATACGAAAATCTGAAAACAAAAAGTGATTCACATGCCCCCCCTCCCCCGACCAAATTCTCCAATGAATTCTGCTTATTTGTATTTGAATGCTAATGAAGTGTGTACATGAAGTGAATGTGTACATGTAGGTTACCTTGACATGTGTAGTTTGCATATCCTTCAATACATTGGTAGCCAGTATCACATGGGTTAGTAGGCCATTCACACTCCAAGCCATCTACACAAGAAACAACAAATAATATGACTACACTTTTGTAATGATTTCTTTTAACCCTAACCATGCTCAATGAAACACCTTGCCCTCAGCAGAGAACAAAAGAACCATTGTTCTAGCTGGTGGATCTTGTTGCATTGAGCAGACAGCACACTTGTCTGTTGTTGCATTTTGTTGCATTCATCAGAGTGTGTGTGAAATGCCTGTAGGGGGTTAGGGTTATCCAGCTAGCCTGAATCCTTCACTCTGACTGGTCAACAGTGCTGGGATATAAACCCATATTCAATGGTTAGTACAGGACTGGTATTTCACAGAGGCCATGGCGTTCATTGCCCTGGTCTTGGCCTGTTACAAATGTTCCCATAGACATTCTGATATTCTAATGAAAGGGCCATTTACTCAGCAAAAGTGGCCTTGCCCCTACAAGAATGAAATTCCAGGCCAGCTAGTATCCTCTGCTTATCACGTTTGTTGTAATTAGCCGTTTTAAAATTGCAGCCCTGTATTTACGCATTTTGCAGTTTTAAAAATAAATGATAGTTTCAGTAATATTTGTAGCTTTTCATGGTGAAAAGGATAAGTAAAGACTACATATGTATTTACGGTGACACCATGTGAAATTCTCAAATTGAGTAGTAAATAGTTCTGAAAAGATCTGATCGTCTCCATTCTCCTGAAGACGATCAGAGCATACTGATTGAAACGTCGAGTTGTAACCTCCAGTTCTTTTCAGAATCAATTACTACTCAATTTGAGACTTTCACATGGTGTCACCGCAAACTGTCTTTACTTAAATGATAGTTTGATGTCTCCTGTTTTTGCCCAAATGCTCTCATAATTTCGTCTTCTGAACAATTCAAAGCTGTGGAAGTCTTTAGGGAATTAATTTGAAAATTTGTTGACAATCAAGACTTTTTATTAATTTTGCTTTTTTAAGTATTTGGAAATGTATTCATTTTTGGCAAGACAAGTGCTATCTCTAAAATGTTACAGGCCAGCCTGGCCAGTAATTTTGAAGAAGTTCTATCAGCCTGACCGTGACGGCAAATTTATCCACCCCCTTGCAGGTGGGCGGATGCCGAGGTCCACCCCTGTTTGTGACCTTTAATCACTTGAGAGTGAAGGATTGGAGTAAAGGACTGCAAGAAAAGATATAATATATACAACCCTTTGGACCAACAAAGCTAAAAGGTCATCTACCAGTTTCATACAGAACGGTCCATCCTTGTCGAATGATGTTGAAATCAGAGAACCAAGTAAGGAATGCTTGATTGGTCTGATAGGTAATGATTACTGGCACATCAATCTGTCCGCTGAATTCACGCCAGCCAGTCCCGTTGCTCCCTGCCCGACCCCTAGGACATCCTTGCGCATCTCGGTATCAAACGATGTGATGGTGAGGGTGATGGTGACAGCGCTGGGCACTCGGATGAGGTATAAACAGTCTTCAAAGTTGTTATGAAAGTCTGGATAGTTAGGGGAAGTGATGATGCCAGAGGTATTGTGGAAGTTGTACTGACAGGTACGATCTGTGAGCACAACCAAGAAAGGAAGGGTTTGTAAAATTAATGCCACTGGAATGATTAGTACAATACAAATTATGTACATCAAGAAGAATGGACGAGGAACTGTAGATCTTTGCCTCGTCCATTCTTAGCATGAACCTACAGTTTTGAATCTATTCTCTAACTATTTCATACAAAACTAAAGATTATTTAAAAGAGATTTTCTATTGTTACTGACGTACTGAAGAAGTGTAGATTTACAACTAGCAATCAAGCAATTGATGACTTAACTGCCTTTGGTGTGCTCGATATTAAAGTACATTATGCAGAATAATACCGTTAATAATGAACTAGGTTTTGATACCGCCTGTCCAAATTGAACTACAGCGTAGCTGGTGACAAATTTTGCTCACAAAGCACCATTTGTGAGCACGCAGGCCATTACAGTAAGGGGACAATTAGTGTCCTGCTTTAGGACCCTGGAAAGATTTGGATTAGATTCTCTCTGGTGCAATCTTAGGCTTTTCTATCTTCAACATTGTTAAGAAGGACTTACCACAAATAGGTTTAGCTTCAATTACAGACTCTAAAAACAAGCTTACATGAACATATTTAGGACAGAGTAGATAATGGATACTGGACTGTCCTGGGCAGGTAGGTGTGGCAGGTAGGGACTAATTGGTCCCAGATAATTATTTGTTAATTTAAAATCTGATAATTACCAATATTGAACCTTATCTTTAACTATTATAATTTTGTCATAAATATTTTCAAAGAGAGATAAGTTGTCTGTCTGATTTTCTCGGGGAGTGTGGGTGTGGGTAACCAAAAACACTTAGTTTTTGGCCTTGTGTACAGGAAATAAAAACAAGCAACTACATGCAACAAAAAAGTGGGAAAGAATGTAGAATACAATCGCCACTTTTCTATCCAAATATGACAAATATCACAAATTTTCCTTTAAAAGATGACAGAGGAGACACAAAAGGAGAGGAAAGTGTAGTCAAGACAAAAGGATTGGAAACGATGTTTTGGGATTTTTTGAGCGATGAATGTATGCACATCCAATGAGATATTGGGCATTTTGTCATCTTGCTCTGTGCTTAGATATTGATTATTGTGCACAAGTGGCAGTTGGGTTCAACATTCTTTCCAAAAAGTTACTAGAGCTTACTTGAATAATCAGAGCAGTGGAGCCCCATGAAGGTTGGTGGACACAGACATAGCCTGGATCCAAGTAGGCATTAATACAGGTAGATCCATTCTCACATGGATTACTGGAACAATCTGAAAAAAATAAATACATAAATAAATACATAAAAAAATAAATAAAAAAGGGAACACTTAATGTGTATTATTACTATTAACGTTAGACTTACATAAAGAGTAACGTTAGTTATAATCATAATTTCGTTAATAATTTGTTCTCGAGAAGAATTGACCTGAGGTAACGACCGCCACGGAACATACAAACTCGTGGCCACGCCAAAACCTCAACCTGGCCAATGATGATGAAGACCGCGAGACGAGCTTTTAAATAAAATACTACTACTACTACTACTAGTACTAGGCCCTATTAAATTATTAAATAAAATAATGCATAACGTTTGTCTGGAAACCGGACAAAAAATTATGCACTGTACTGTATTTTCAATACATTGCGTGACTGTATCGTATGCACACACAGGCATAAGATACAAAGGCTCAACAGCGAACGTGTTGTGCATGTGAAGGCGGTACAGTTGCAGGTGCGGATCGGACGGAGTTTACCATACAGTTTTAGCGCGACCTTTTTTGTGAACGACGTACGCGGGACTAAGACTGTAAGAGAACATGTGCTAATGATTATATAGCGCACATAATGGTGGAAATTTGGTAAAAACTTCGTTTTACTGATGTGGATGACTTGGAACTAAATTTGTTTGGTGGAAATACCTTTTTTGTGCAAATAATGATTTTTTTGGCAAATAATGACAAATTTAGGTGGTAGCTTTCGGGACATGCGGGCGGTGGATGCAAATCTATGACTTTCATTCTCATGGACATGGCCATGATGGCCTAGTAAAGTAGTATTGTAGTAATAATTTGTTCTTAGTACTACTACTAGAAAAAAGTAGAAGAATTGGCTCAGGTAACCACCGCCAGGGAACATACAAACTACATGAACTAGTGGCCATGCCAAAAACTGGCCAATGATGATGAAGACCGCGAGACAAGCTTTTAAATAAAATAATACTAAAATTACTAGGGGCCTAGACCCTATATTATTATTAATAAAATAATGCGTAACGTTTGTCCGGAAACTGGACAAACAATTATGCGCTGTATTGCGTGACTGTATCGTAGAGTTAATAATTGATATAAATCACACACTAGGAAGCTGAGCGTAAATAACTTAATTAAAACTATTCTACCTGTTGACGTTTTGTGCAAGATAATGGTTATAATTAAATGATCGCTCTCGAAAATTCCAGCTGCAACTTCGATGACTCAAGAGTCAAATATGCCGCAAAATATTGTGTATGTACGATGCAACAACGCCCCCTATTGATCAAAATAATTTATTTCTGGTGGACTTTTTAAAAGGTTTGCACGTCGTTGTCGTCGGCGATGACGACTTGCGTCGCATGACCTTCACTTTGTGTTTAGACCCTGCTTTTAATGAAGCCCGTTTTTATGTGTTTACCAAGTTGTGTCACGTGTTCAGTTTTATGTTCATAGGAATTTTATAATAAAGCCCAATTTGATTTGGTGTCAGTACAATTAATAATAAAATAATAATAACATAAGGATAACAAATCGAAAACTGTCAGACTAGACTGAGCCGTCTGAATATGATTGGTTCCATGGTGTCAGAATAGGTTTTGCTAAAAATAAATACTACTTTAACAAAAATGGTAATTAACATAAAAGCAACTGACATAATTAGTACCTTAGCTTGATCAATCGGCAATTTTGGCGGGAAATGGGCATAGCAAAGAAAACGTCTAAAAATGCTGACGAGCGGTTCTGAGGCGACGCGCACGCGAATTACCATCTTAAAACCAATTGGTTTTAAGATGGTAAATATTCAGAGAAGTTACCCCTATCACTATCAGACCAAAAACAAGTCTCCGGTTTCTGGTCTCCAGAGTCCCACGCGCGTTGCCTCATAACCGCTCATCGGCATTGTTAGTTTCCTTTGCTATGTCCAATCCCCGCCAGCTGGATCAATTTGAATTCTACCGCTTTGTGTTTTAAACAACGTTTTTTCACATAGGTGTATGGAACGTTTGCCTGCGATTTGTGCGGCCTCTCTTTTAGTCTTAGCCACCATACGTTTGTGTTTGGGAAATTTGGTCTGAAAAAAGTGCCTCACCGCGCACAGCAGCACACAGATTTTGAATCCGACCAGAAACCGGAGACTTTTTTTTTGCCTTATTGACATTTTGTCATTTTCGAGAAAAAAACACATGGATAGGCCTACAAATTTAAATCTAACATGGCACTGGCTGATGATTTATTTCCACATTAGAATGAACTCAATTAATGTGAATGCATGTTAGCTATTATCTCCTTATAGAAAATTGTACATATACTGCCTTAATAATGAATAGGCCTATGAATAAACACACATTGGCCGTGAGCCTAAAAAATAACCTCAGCATGCCACAGGCCACTGGCCTTGACTCATTCAGTAAATCACTCAGATGAATTAATCCATTTGTTGCATATACTTGTATGCAGCTGTGCTAGAATAAACTCAAACCAACATGTCTAAATACTTGTATTGATTTCTTTTGTTTACAATGTAAATATTTGTGCAAACAAATGATAAAGGTTCTGCAAGACAAGTTGTCTCTCCGCAAATTGTTCGGTTACCTGCTGGACAAAAAACATGTCAGTTGAGGTTTTGGTTTTTGGTAATTCCAAAAGAAAAACAATTGTCAAATGATATTGTAGGCCTAGGCCTTAAACATACTTGGTACAAAGCTAACGGTAATATCGATCTTCGCTGAAAATAGTTTTGTCTGAGGTGCTGTCATTCTTAGGAAAGTGAAATTATTGCCCATAACTTTTTATTAGAATTTAAGACTGTACAGCTAGAGCCCTAAATTCAGCCCAGTCTATATATGTGGGAATTATTACAGCCCTCTATTGACTAGTGTTGTGAAAACTTTAATAACGATCTCCCAGTTCATTTCATTTCAATTCACAACAATTTATCTTTTATGGCGTAATAAATATAATATACAAAATGATCAAATAAAGAAATGCCAATTGAAGGCCTAGTACAGTAAGTGTATAAGAGGAGAAATGCCTATGCTTGAAGGCAAGTAAAAGAAGGCAGGGTTCATAAAAATAGAGCTGATCGAGTGGTAACTATTCAAAATTTTGGGTCCAATATATTACTAAGCCTGCCCCGAGGATAATCAAACTTACCAGCTTTCACTTCTGCTGATAGAAATAACACAGCTACGACCATCAGAACATATATCCATAATGTCCGTTTCTTCATCCTCGTTTCAATTTATCAACACTCCTCTCTGAGAAAAGATTCCAAATCGCACCTTGGTGCCAATAGTCCTCTTTTAGTCCTCAAGAAGGCTCTACGACCAGGAAACTGATTCTTGGACTATTATGGCCTAGTGTGGGAGTGGCTGGCACCGTTTCCCAACGGGTACGTGTACGACTGATGATGACGTCCTGTCCTGATTATTTGATTTCACTCCAATATTCTATCTCAACAGGTTACACCAGAGATTGCAAAAGACTTGAATTATCGTGCGCAATGGCCTTATTCCTACCACAGATCAACGAGAGAGAAGGGACTATATGTAATATACCACTGAGTTTTCGACACGGTGAAAATACTTCACTACAAAACGTGCATGGTCGATTTGTCTATCCTTGAGAACACACTTGTAATGATGACACAGATTGCCAAAAATGGTGCGTTCTTATTCAACGGCTGGCACGCGGTGGTTAACAAAAGCACTTTAGTGGTCTGAATAGGGAAACACAATGGATGTAACGTAACAGGATGACTGGTTATTGTTATACAAGAAATCCTTAGTCACAAGTTTGTATAGAGAATCCTTTGAGTCAACTGAGGAGCCAAACGTGGTTCAGGGTAGCTTGATCTTATGAAAGTTATTCCTGAATATTGGTTTGTTTACAGCTTGCCCGTTCTCGTCTATATAATAGCTTGTTAATTAATTATTGTTTGGCAGTTAATAGTTCTCTAAATATTAATTTGATTTGTAACTTAATGTTTACCATCAGATATTTTACGTTTATACCTAAATTGTCTATATGTTTATCTGTATGTCAGATGGTTTTGATATGTGCAATATACATATTTTATTTATCATTATATATTTTTATTACTGTACTTTAATCAATACAAATTATTCACTTCGCCATTAGTTTCATGTTAAGATTGGATACCTTGCTTTGATTTGTCACTGTTGCCTTTTATTATTCCTTGGTGGGAGGGGAAAGGGTGGAAAGGAGAGGGGATCAGGGGAGAGGGAGAGATGGGATGGGAGGGGAGATGCTCCGACTGCTATACTTCCCATGTTTTTAGCATTGTAACTTGGGGTGTGATCCCTGGCTGCACGTATACGTATGGGTTCAATGACTTGTATGTTCTGAGTTCAACAATTTCATAACGGATTTTTAATGTTCTTGAGTCCTTCACACAATTCGCGTGTAGCCTAAATATAGACCTATGTTTAGTTGGTGAATAATCTGTATGGAACATCAAACATTTATTAAATAGGCCCTATAGAGAGATAGAAAAAAAGCAAACTCGACTCCTTTATCGCCCCAGACTAGAAATATGTTTCTGGTCATGATCGCAAAACATATCCCTGACTGTAAGATTTATTCGACCGCGTGATTCCTCTCTGACCGTCAGGGAACTGTTGGTCATTCTGGGCTTATGAGGATTACACACACGCACGCAGCAGTGTTTAAGGTCAGGGTCCGCGTACTACCGGTATATGTACATTATAATCTCACGAAAAGCAAGACGAGAGTGCATCTTTAAACTATTCCACTCAGTAAATAATCCATTCTTTATACCATTGAATATTTAGAGCGAGAAAATGATACTTTTATTCAGTACAGATCATAACATAAAACTGAAATCATTATGTAACTTAAAGCCGGTATACACTTTTGGTATAAATGTCCGTAGGCCTAAATGCATCTATACTTGGTAGGAATTAAAGGATAAGTACTTACATGAGAAAGTTTCAACTTAATTAATTGTGTCATGAATGAGCAAATAGTGGAAATACATTCATATTATTTCGTATTCATTCTAACATGAAATGTTCGTCTTACAAAGTTGAACATTCAGTTGGGACATTATTTTACTAATTTTACTAAAATTATAGTTCCTCAGAAAGAAAGATTTCAAGTGATGTTTTATTTATTTATTTATATATTTTTTACCATCATCAAGTTTCCACCAAGTAAGTGTTATTTCAGACTGATAAATGTTTGTTGAGATAACCAATAGTGTATAGTGGCATTAAAGGGAAGATACAACATTGGTATTTGGTATAACGGACGCTCATTTCAAACCTCTAGGTTTCAATATATAGATATCTCATAAAACTAACCTTTGAAAGTTTCATCAAGTTTATGAGAAACGATGAAAACTGTTTTTTATGTTGTCAGACGGCAACTTTTTGTAAATTCAACAAAAACATTCCTGTGTTCTCTAAGATGTAAGTACTTCAGCGGAATATCTCATTGGTATGATTAATACTTGTACCTTGTATATTTTTAGATAACAATTTGTCAATTTATAGTTTGATGAAATTCTTGCGTCGGGTGATAAACAATTGATTTCATTTGTTTGCCCTACACCGACGTGTGTGAAATCAATTTGTCAATTTGAAATGTGGTAATTACCAATGTTGTTCCTTCCCTTTGAGAACATAATGTCTATTCAAGTATAACACAGGGTCTATACCTATACTAAGCATACAGACAGTTTATCTTCAAACATGTATCATCCGTGTATGTTCAGGCTGAATTAACCAGAAACATTGATCAACATGTTGAATTGTCGTTTCCTTCTCTGGTTTGAGAAAGTTATTAATTCCAAATGAATGAAAAAAATCTGTCGACGTATTACTTTGACCTATCCTGGCGAGTTATGTCAGTTGCGGCCTGTTATTTGGATTAATGAGTTCGGCGTATAATAAGTGAACGTTTCAATAATATGACAATAAAGACCCCAAAGATAACGGTTTCCATAACATCCAAAACTCCATTGATCGTGTTTTTGTAATAAAACAACTAACCTTTGAAGGCAATTTCGCTCGAGAAAGTCTATTAATCATGTTTCTCAGAGCATAGATCGCCGGACGAAACATATTTGAAGATATTTTACACATTCAAAAAGTTTATGATATTACACTGACTCGAAGTAAGTATCTGAAAACGTATTGATATGCACCTAATTTCACATTCTAAATATGTTGGTCTAAATACCAACTACAGGGAAATTGTTTGAAAATAGAAAACGTAATATTTTAGTCCAACTGTTGGGTTGATCTTTATCCGACTATTTCACCTGTTGGTATTTAAACAATTACATTAGAGCATGAACGTAATATCATGCGCGTCACTGGGGGGAGGGAGGCAAACGGATTGCCCATTTTTGACCGGAATTTGTATATATTTATTTTACTTTGGGGGCACAATTTGCATTTCTTAATTATATTTAAATAACTGTTCGTAATAATAATTATGTGAATAAATTTGCAAAAACAATTGAAAATAAATCCCAGTGATGCGCATGAATATTATTTGTTTTCATTACAGATGTTCACATGTGTATCAAGGGAAGGTATAACATTGGTATATGGAAACGTACGTTCATTTCAATCATCTAGTTTACAAGAAATATAACATCAAACTAACCCGTGAAAGTTTCATTATAACAGGTGTTTACGTTTTTGAGAAAATAACGAAAAATAGTTATTGTGTGTTTTTCAAAAAACTGCCGGACAACAACTTTTTGAAATTCAACATTACAATTGTGTTTTTTCTCATCAAGATTAAAGTGTTTGAAAAGAAATAATTTCTCATGATGAATGATAGTTTACACCAAGTAAGCTTTTAGATAATAATTCGATTTCGTTTTTTGACTATTCATCTTTGTCTTTATTTTTTAGGATTTTCAAAAAGTTGCCGGACGACAATTTTTCGAAATTCGGCAAAATAATTGTTTTTTTCTCTCATCAAGATGAAAATGATTGAGAATATATAATTTCTCATGATAACTGATACTAACGTAACACCAAGTAAGCTTTTAGATAATAATTGGTCAATTTGATAATCTGGTCATAACCAATGCTGTACAATCCCTTTAAAACTCATTATAGTAATACTTTCAAGCAATTATGAAAATTGAAAACTGAAATTGAAAATTTAAATTGTAATCTAAAATCTAAATTGAAAAAGCAATATAAGCAGCTAAGACCAATACACAAAAGTCTCTGGTTTCTGGTCCCCGCAGGCGTCGCTTCAGACCCGCGTGTCGGCATTTTATTTATTATTATTATTTTTTCTAAAATTGCAGCCAAAATTGCTGGATTGATTGTGTTTCTGCTGCGCTGTGTTTTAAACGACTATTATTTCACATATAAGCCTAGTGATATGAACGTTTGTCTGATATGTGCGGCCTCTCTTACCCACCATAATTATGTATGGGGAAATTCCCTAACCACGTATATACATGTACAATGTATCACTTCATAAATAAAAAAGTAATAATAATACAATAAATAAATAAATAATAAATAATAAATAAATAAAAACGGGTCACCGCACTGAATTTTAAGCCGACCTAGGACCGTAAACCAGAGACTTTTTTGCCTAACATCAATAATTGCAAAATTCATCAACAAAGCTTATTTTAAAACACCGCAGAATATTGAAATGTTAAAATGTTAAAAATGCTTACATGATCTAAAATGCAATGTAAACAGCTAAGTTCCATGTTCAACTAAGTTTACTTTTAAAACACTATTAAGTAAATATGGTGGATATGTCGCTCTAGAAACGTACACAAGCGTAGTTTTTCCTTCTAGGCGTTTTTGCATATTCATGAACAAATCAGTTGTGTTGTCTTGTTAACTGAGTGTTTGGTTACTAATCAGTAAACCTTTTGAGAAAACCACTGTTTTTTGGGTAAATATTTGTTTTTTTTGCTTTGTGCTGCTATGTGCCACCGAGTTCCCGTTGTGCTCTAACAAAACAGCGCCATCGTGTGTCACGGATATGCGTGACATTCATTTTCAAATTTCAAACGGCCCTTAGTGTTCGCATCGTTACCCACTACAGTACTGAAATGGTGTTTAAAAACGAACTTCTTGACGTGAGGGTTAAAGATGCACTCTCATCGTGAGCTTATAATGTAGTACATTGTAACTGATATTTGTAACCGATACATTGTAACATAATAACTTGATCGGACGCACGTACGTAAAGCTGGTTCTGACTGGGCGCCGCCATTGGTGACGTGTGGGCCTAAACTAACTTAACGCACAGGTTGCTGACGTGATGAGTGGCACTACTGAACAGTGACTGTTTTCAAATAGTAAATTGAATATTATCAACGTATTGCACTTTGCCAAACATTTTTGCAGAAGATTCTGAATAATAAAAACCTAAATGCTAATAATCAAGATGTTTACTTCCCAATCAGTAGTTTGTTTTTACGTGGCCCCATGCACGTGACTTTTCAGCGCGTTAATGAAGAGAGCAAGAACATTTTGTGCACAGTGAATGGTACGTAAGCACGCGCGGCCAATCTAGTTATTTTATTCTATATCTAGTGATCTGACCCGGTCAAGTCGCGTCAAGCGCGCCAATAATGATTCCCAGCGCATGCCAGCCGAGCCGCCATGTTTCCTGCAGCACATCGTCAATGGCTTAGAAATTGGCATAGAAATTTAATTTAAAAATGTTCTTCAATAATTAATTCACCACCAAAGTCGAGTGGCATGGTAATCTAGTGGTTAGAACGAGCGCCCTGCAAACAGAAGATATCGAGTTAAGACTTGGTTTTATTTATTTTTCTTCAAAATAATGTCAACAATTCATTTTTAGTATACAAATGCATACAGTTGAGGAAGTGTACTGCAGAAAACAATCACAGCCGGGCCAGATATCGGTTACAATGTATGTTGTACATTATAAGCTCACGAAAAGCACGACGAGAATTAGCCCAGTGAACTTTCACCTTCGTGTACTACAGAGACGGAGTATTTGGGCTATTGCATCTATATGCATCTTTAACGTTAAATGATACAATAATACGATAATTACTGAAATAACAAGTACAATGTGAAAAGCTAACATCAAAAATTGCAAAAGTTTCGTGTTCAACAAAGTTGCCCTAAAACCCATCTGGATATTAAAATGGTAACCCTATCAGGCCTGTTTTCCTCTTTATGTTCTCAGGCTGGGGACTGGGACTGCTGATATTCATAAAACAGTGGTAGGGATATGACTTGAACAAGATCTATCAAATGAGGACAAAAATTCAACGGTCATCGTTAGTGTGGCGCTTTACCCATTTTTGAAATTGTTTTTGGTCAAAACATGTCTTTTCAATAATTAGTTCCATTAAAATTAATCCGCTCATCATCAAACTTGGCACAAATGTTCTGAGTAAGATCTATAACCTAACGTCACATATTATAATCACTTAAATCACCACTAGAGAGCGCCATTACCAAGATGTTTAGATAACTTTTTTGCCAAAGCACAATCTTGAAGATTTGTACCCACAAATTGAAACTAAACCAATGCATCCATAGCAGTTAATTTATACATTTTGGGTTCCCACATTGGTGGCCAATGAAAGCTCTTAATGTTGTATCGGGGCTTATATTTTTCTGCACAAAATGTGCGCAAAGTTTTTTTTTTATTCACCTGGCCTTTGTAAAATATACAGTTGACACGGTTAACCTTAAACAAACAAACATTTGTGATTTTGGTACGAGGGGCGGCCCTGAAGGATAGTCAGGAAAAGGCAGGCAATTTCAGTGCGATAGTCGAAGCCGTGAAGACATACAATTAAGCATGTCATGGAGGGCACTTTCAGTCTGATAGGGTTAAAGGTCAAACGACACGATTACACGATCGAAAATTGCAAATGCAATATTAACAGCTATCTAACATCAACAATTGTAAAATGTTCAGTGTTCAACTAATTTAAAACAACACTGAATTTTAAAATGTAAAATATGTCAAATGACAATACTATAGATCCAAAAATTAATGAAATTACACAATGCAATGTAAACACATAAAATTACAATGTTCCATGTTAAACAATTGTTTCCCTTCCTTGACTTCCACCTTTCCAACCCCTTTAACTAATTCTGAAGTTATATTTGGGTTTGAGACTCCTATGGCAAGTTAAACCAGAACAAAACGTCACATTTCTATGGTAATGTATAACGGCCTTCACCCATGGGTTTCGTTATATATTGATAATGTTTTGTATTCACACACTACTGAACCCTCAAGGTAATGGACATAATAAATATAAGTCTGAATAAATATAAGTCTGAATAAATATAGAAATATATAATCCAAAAGCCCTCTCCACCATCATTATCACATCTTTCTACTGAAATTGTGTAGGAGGGTCGATTACACAATCGAAATTTATTGAATTTTGTTAACTCAACGTAAACAGCAGCTCTGACACAAACATTTCAAAGGTTCTATGTTTCACATGGAACACCACTGACTATTAAAATTAGCAACATCAAATTTCACGATTACACGATCAAAAATGAATGAAATTGCAAATGCAATGTAAACAGCTAACATCAAATATTGCAAATATATATATATTTTTTGTATTTTTATATTTTTTGTATTTTTATATTTTCTGTATTTTTAAGGGCCTATGCAATAGGAAATGATTTATAAACTTGAAACAATGATTCATAACTCTGTGTGTGTGTGTGTGTGTGTGTTCGAGCACTGGCCGCGTTATGGGGACAGAGAACAAAAGAGGGATCCGGAATTACTTAGCTGTGGGGACATTTTGTGTGTCCCCACAACGTTTTTAAACCCCAAAATCCTTTGTATTTTGTCCCCACAACGCCCCGTGCGGGAATGTGTGTGTGTGTTTGTTTTAATACATGTTTATCAAGTGATGGCAATTATATTAATGAAAATGTACATATTCATGAGCACATACATATTCATGAGCACATACAGTAGAATCAGATGCAATATCATGGTTGGTTTGTGCAGAAAAGTTGATTGAATTCATGTTGTGGAATTTGAGTACACTGTTAATGCTGCTGTGATACCGTGAGTCACTACCTCATTTTTAATAATCAGAATGATGTTTGTTTTATTTGAAAAGTTAACTCAATCTTTAACTGTATATTGAAAATGAACTTCATATTCTGTTTAAACTCTAATGGAGCATTTCGTATCTGCAAAAATGTGTATCTATATAACCTTTCATTTTATAGACCCTTTAAATAAGCTTCACTCTAATACACAATAAAATATTAAAATGTTAATTGTCAAGTGACACGATCAAAAATTACTGAAATTGCAAGTGTAATGTAAAAGCTAACATCAAAACATGTTCAACAAAGTTCACTTCAAACAGCACTGAGTAGCCTATTATCATGTTAAACGTCAAATGACATGAACACATTAATAAAACAAGATGTTATGTCCATGCCTTTCGGTATGACAGAACTCCCTCCCCTCCCCACCCCACCCCATCCCATCGGCCAAATCCTTAATCCACCACTGTAACAGGCGTATATCACGCCTTGTACTTATGGAGTGTCGTGGCCGAGCGGTCTAGCTTACCGGACTCAAGTTCTGGTGTTAGCAGCAGAATGTGGGTTCGAATCCCGGCCATGACACTTGTGCCCTTGAGCAAGACACTTAACCATAATTGCTTCTCTCCACCCAGGGGTTAAATGGGTACCTGTGAGGGCAGAGTTGGTTGATTAGCCCTATATGCGCTGTAATGGCAGCAATTGAGCTGTATACTCCCCAGGGAGCTGAGATGGTTTCAGGAATGATTTATGACCCTTATGAGCCTTATGAGCAGGGGTAATGATATAATGCGCCTTGAGCACCACTTAGTTGGTGGATACGTGCGGTATATAAGTCCACACGTTATTATTAGGTGTTCGGCTTTTCAGCCGAACAACTATTGTAATTGTTCCGTTTTTTTTTTTACTTCTCCTTCTTCTTCTTCTCCTTAACTCTTCTCTACATCGAAAGTGCAAGTTAACAATTTCACACAACCTTGAAACTTCACACATATAATGACCTTATCATGTAGATGAATCTAGAAGTTGTTACGTCATGATCACGTCATCAGGTATCAAATTACAAGCCATTTAATAATGACCATTTGCTATCAACTGTATATCAAAATATACTAAAGCTATGATGTTCATAATCTGGGATCTGATAGATCAAGGCTTAGGCAACATTTGAAAAGTTAACGTCAAAATCGTCTGACATTTGCTTCCGGTCGTACCGGAAGGTCAAAGTTTTGATTTGTTTTTTTCTTCAAAATTCCTTTTCTGGGCCAAAATCCCATTGACTTAACACACACCAGACACTCGTGGTTCTGGGGCCCATTGTTTACGAACCGCAGAGACTGAGATCATTATCTACTGGAAAACAGCTGGCGGTCTTCACGGGGAAGTTTGCGGTTTCACGGGCTAAAGCTCTTGCAGGATAAAATATATTTTATAGATGTGTGGTTGGGCGTTTAAGCCAATAACGGATGCGCTACAATATTTCTAAAACCATAGATCGTATTAACTTAATACTGCAAGTACTCATTTGACGAATCTTAAGTCACATTTTAACAATGATCGCAATTGATGAGGACATCAATTACCGTCACTTCCGAACACCTTGAGTTTGTGCACAAACTCTGAATTTCTAGTTATTATTATTATTATTCAAATGTTTTATCCTTGCAAAACATATAGACTTCCAAAACGGGATGTAACATGCAGACGCACCTGCCTTGTATTCCCACTTGAGGTTGAGTATCCTCTGTATTACCGCCCTTTGGAGGATCTGGGCCCAGTCTCATGGCTCTGCTTATCATAAGCGAAAGCTAGCCGCTTACTGGAGCAGAAACAAATTTGCTTAACGTATGCATATTTTCACGGGTTAGCAAAGACATTCTGCATGTGTTCATGTGTACTATCACCACGCTACAATAAGGGAAAATATATTAATTTCATGGATGTATAACTTGGTAACATTATATTAGAGTTCTGGTGTTTCTAGATTTGATAATATAAGTGGCCGTTACGTAAGTCCAAAGTAAAGCTATTTCAGCCACCTTGCACATTCCTTACTGGTGAGCACCACATTCCAAGTAGCGATGACCTCAGCAGTGTAGGCTCTGGTCAGGGTATGTGTATGTCCAAATATGGATGACCACTAAACCGATTTGCTTAGGACAGCCTCTCTTTCTCAAACCAACCAAACATATTATTGTATTGTCTAATTATTCAAAATGTATCATTCATAAGGTATGAAACAAGTCCTTTTAAGGTTATGATCTTATAAGAAAGTGTTCATAAATTGTGTATATAAACCTTGTGAATTCTTAGTGAGGGCAGAGAATGCCTCCACCATCCGATATGTATTAAACTATATCATCACCGTAAACCCCGTCTCAACTCGTATCTTTGCTTATCGTCTGTACTGCATATAGCCTAACTGGTTATAGTACTTCGCATAACTATAAGTACTCGCCACTTAGACGAATTGTGCAAAACATTCTGTGCTAACCCTGTAAGCAGATAATGTTGAATGTAAGCGCGTAATTCCATGTTAAGCAGTGCCATGAAATAGGGCCCTCATCCTCCCCATAAAACCAAAATAACCATTTACAGGGGTGGATTCAGGGGGCCTATTATAGCTCCAGCGGCCTTTTTGCCCTTTTCTTAAATAATTAAATACCAGAATACCCATACACACATATCAATATATATTTAATTGTAATTACTTTGTTCGTCAGAACTGAGTCAAAATGCCAACCAGAATACCTACCGTCATACCGTGCGATAAACTGGTTACAGTGACGGTCTTTTCGTGGTAGTAGAAGTGCGTAAAATTGTTACTGTTTGGCATTTTGTACAATTCTTTAATTGGGAATTTTCCGTGAACTTCCTTTAGCCAAGCTTACTATTTCAAGCATCAATTTCTCGGCATCTGATTTCAGCAAATTTCCCCGTGTCCTATGGAAATGAACACCTTGTGTGAATCTTCACTAAACGTCTCCTCTCCCTCCCACCCCCATCAGGAACCCACTTGTCTCCCAACAACATGTCTGAGGAGATGATACTAACAATTGCAATTCCCCAAATGATTTTTAAAATTAAAACAAATAATTGAACAATTTAATATCCCCGAAATGTAATACAACAAAAAATCTTTAGGGGTCAAGGGTTGGATAAAGGATTCATAATGGTACTGTCTGTACCGCCCCCATCCAAAAATCATCAAAATAAATACCCGCCACTGCTTCGGGTTCCCCTCTCCCATTATATTTCTTGTATCTTTCTCTTGCTCAAGCACAAGAGGGCGCCAACAATATTAACAGATGTAAAATCACTAAAATAAAAGTATGTTTACATGTGCGAACTTTGAATCAAATAAGTCTTTTTAATTTTGTGAATTTGGCAAACCTGCAGAAAATGGGCTGTTAAAATAACAGCACTGATGTCAACGTTATTCTGTCACACTGCTCATAATTATTGGGAAAGTATCCCAATATCAACAACACTGGTGTGGAGTAGTCTTTAACATCTCGGTTGTTTAAGTGTACAAAGAACAACTGCATTAATGATTATTATTTAATTTGTTTGGTTCACATTGATATCCAACATATGTATTCCTAAATAATGATGGGGCTAAACAGTAATATGCACCCATTTGTTCGCTCTTCCCAAAAGTATTACAAACCATTTGCATTCTCTTGTAAAGACTGCACTTGATTTTGACCACTAATTATGTTCGAAATAACCAACACAAAAACCAATGTGATTGTCCTAGTGACGTAGCAAACACATTCGAGGAGGCTACATACCAATTCATTTCTGTTTTGTTTTCATAAAGCATATAGAGAATGTGTAGAGATTATTTACAATAATCATAATGAAGAACTAGAAGACAGTACGTATACGTATCGTTTTTTATTAGTCCCGTCTAAAGGGAAGGTACAACATTGGTAAAGATAACAAAATTGTTTCTATGAGTGTGATCATACATTTTCTTTGAACCAAGATACAGCCTACATTGAACAACAAACCTGTGAAAAGTAAGATTTGAAGCTTCACATGATGGAAGTACAGTAGGAGTGTAAAGTGTCCGGTAGCACTATGGGAATGTAGCAATCTCTTAAGAGATGTAATAGGTGTTGGTTCTTTCTCCTGAAGATGATCCAAGTATAATGATCGAAACGTAGAGTTATCTCACTACTGGTTTTTCTCAGAACCAACCCTTATTACATGGTGCTACCGCCACTATTTATATTTTATTAGTGGTGGTAATTTACTCCTATCGGCAGAGTCTGGGAACAAGTTTCTTGGGAATATTAAGAAGTGTAATAATAGCGTCATGGTTATTTTCAAGGTAAAGTTGTATTTTGTCCCATCCGTTACGCTTGTGTCAGGTACTGACAGTGAAAGTCAATTTGTTTGTGTGGGTTTATAACGTGACGGACGGGACATACACTATATAATTGACTTTATATACGTATAATTGACTTTATATACGTATAATATGAAGTGGTTTATTGAGACTCGTCCTTTCCTCTTCACTGACGCTGCTGATTGCCACAAAGAGCTCAGGAATATACGTTACTAGTTTGCTGCAGAAACAAATCAGAATAATAAATGTTAGCATAATTCTAGGCTATATCAACAATGTTCATAACACATACGATCATCATACAGTTGAATGTCTAGATACTATTATGAGTTGCGCCACTGATCAGCAGCGGAGATTTCTGGGGATGATTGGGGGGGGGGGGAACGCTTAAATTGTATAGACCATGAGACTTGTTTACACTTTGCGTGACCTTTAGAGTACCAGGGTAAATTACAGCCGGGCAAAAGTGTGTGTATTTGTATACAGAGTTTGTACATTTTGTACTTGGCCACATATCATCAAGAATGTTTTCATTTTCAGATGAATAAGATTTGAGATGTTATGGTAGTGCTTTATTAAAAAACAATGCCATAAGTGTCTCCTTCACCACAAATATTGGTCGCCCATGCCACTGATAATTTGAATTAGTAATTAATCACACGTCTTGTGAGGTGATGTTGCCATTGTACTCATACAGAAAACACAGAAAGGACAATCACCTCTGCATCCAAGTAGTTCAAAGCGCATGCATATATGGTTATGCCACGTGACAGGTTCTATCTGTATGAATCTAGTCTGCAGAGCCGCGTCAAAGTAGACAGTTACCTGTGTGTTTTTGTCCGTGTTGCCCTGAAACTGAAGACAAACAACAAAGAAACGGACACATGGTAATTCTTTGTATTAAAAGATAAAAGCCCCGGTACACTTTTGGTAAAATGTCACTTTGTTCATTCATTACTTCATGAAATTCAAGTAAGCTGTTTTGAACCAAACTGTGAAAATCTTCATTAATTGTCTTCACCTTTCATGAAAAAAGGGTTTTTATGAAAATAGCATTATGATCTATAAGGATTGAATTGCGTCCATAATGCAACACATTTTTTGGGAATAAATACATGTACATAAAAATGAGAATTATTCCTATACTGCATATACAATCAAAAACAAGAAGTTAAAGATACGGATAGCATTGGTATTTCAAATATAACCAAATGGTCGAGTTTTAATATAAAACTTACTCGGTGTAAAGCTGATGATGGAATCAATCTGCCATAAATATAGTTTTGTCTGAGGTTATATTATTGCCAATAAGTTTATCAAAGAGCCTGATAATACGGTATTGTAATACAGGAATGTATTTGTGTTAACGACGCGTCTAGGCTCATGAAGTGCCTTAATAAAAGAACAATGTAATTACAGGTAACAATGATAAGCAGCTGGACAGTACGTGCTTAAGCCTATAGGAATTACAGACCTTAGACAGGTTACTGAGATGGTAAATTAATGTCTTATTGCTTAAAGACAGGTGAAATGTTCAACATCGCTCGTGTTTTACCAGCAATTTCCGAAAATTTATCTTTTCATTTGAACATTGATAATTTCCTTTTTGAAAGGAAACAACTACTTTGAAATGAGATATATTTTAACTTTATTTCTGAAAATAATCATGATAAGCATGGTTTAACAGTAAATATGTCCCAAAATTAATCGACGGTGGATTCCGTCATAGGCATTTATTTACTGTTAAAGACGTGTCACTCGTGTTTTCGCTATTTTAACGACAGCTTTCGCTATTTAAACAGAAATTTTATTTGTCATCTGAACATTGTTATTTTATTTGTCATCAGAACATCTCGCTATTTTATTTGTCATCAGAACATCTCGCTATTTTATTTGTCATCAGAACATCGCTATTTTACTTGTCATCAGAACATCGCTATTTTACTTGTCATCAGAACATCGCTATTTTATTTGTCATCAGAACATCGCTATTTTATTTGTCATCAGAACATCGCTATTTATTTGTCATCAGAACATCGCTAATTTATTTGTCATCTGCACATCGCTATTTTATTTGTCATCAGAACATCGCTATTTTATTTGTCATCAGAACATCGCTATTTAATTTTTTTCAATTCAAAGTAACATTTATTTCCACATGATATCATCATCAAGAAAAGTACAGTGGGAAATTACTGAAGTGGAGGCACGTTCCAAAAATGCAGGGCTTGTCAAGGAACAGCCTGTATACAGAAACAGAGTAACAGCTTCACACCAAAAAAACATACGCATCATTAATACCACATACAACAAACAACAATGACAGTGTGTATACGTGTACTAAGACTGACAAAAGTAATTAGACAATAAGTAACTTAATGAGAAAATAATAAAATGACTGTAGAAAATAAAATTAAAAAGGGTTTACTGAGGGGACTGGTGAATTAAAAAAGACTTGAGTTTGTGTTTAAAAAGAGCGAGTGATTGACATTCAGAAAGTGATAGAGGAAGGCTATTCCAGTTTACAGGGCCAGAGAACGTTACAAAATGTTGAGAGAGAGTGGTTTTGACAAGTGGAATGTGAACTTTAGAAGAAGACCGGGTATTATGACTGTGAACAGACCTATTTAACTGAAAAAGATTATGCAAAGTTGGAGGAAGTAAATTATTGGAGAATTTGAACATGAAAATATCTTGTTGGAAGCTGTTGATATTAGTAAGAGTAAGAAGATTAAGTTTACGAAACAACGGTCTAGTGTGTTCTCTAAACTGAGCCTTGGAGATAATACGGACAGCTTTTTTTGTAACTTCACTAGTTTGTCAACTCTAGAATGAAAGTTATTTGCCCATACAATGTTACAATAAGACAAATGCGGAAGAATCAGTGAACAATACAAAGTACGTAAAATATTACATGGGAGAATAAATTTAAGCCTACTTATGATACCAATACTTTTAGACACTTTGTTTTCAATCTCTTTTATGTGAAATTTCCAAGTAAGACTATTATCGATATAAACACCAAGAAATTTGGTATGTGGCACCTGCTTAATAGGAACAGTATTAATCTTAACTTGACAGTTAGAGAGGGAAGAAATATTGGACTTTTTACGAAAAATCATAAAATTACATTTGTTCAAGTTAAGAGACAGTCTGTTGGCTTGGAGCCAGGTAGCAACATTACCCAATTCGATGTTGATGGTATTAATAATAGAAACCAGAGTAGCATTGTCACCAGAATAAAAAACATTGGTGTCATCAGCAAATAAGATAAAAGATAAAGAAGTAGATGAATAACAAATATCATTAATATACAAAGAAAACAACAAGTAACAGTGTTGGTAGCAGAGCTAGAACAACCAATTCGAGTATACTGACTTCTGTTGGAGAGATAACTTGTAAACCAGTTTAACGGAGTACCCCTTATACCATAATAACTTAATTTATGTAAAAGAATGCTATGATTAATCGTGTCAAAGGCTTTAGAGAGGTCTAAAAATATTCCTACAGAAATAGAATTATTCTCAAAACCTTTAGTGATTTTGTTGATCATATCAATGAGGGCCATGTCAGTAGAGTGGTTACTTCTAAACCCATATTGACCATTGAATAAAATGTTGATTTTTTTTAAAAAGGCACTGGTTCTAATGTAGGCTATCTTTTCGAGTATTTTAGAGAAAACTGACAAAACGGAGATGGGTCTATAATTAACCAGTTCACAATGATCACCACTCTTATAGATGGGAGTCACCCTAGCTATTTTGAGCTTGTCAGGAAAGATACCTCTGGAAAGAGATAAGTTAAAGACATGACACAATGGAAGGCTGACATGCCCAATAACAGATTTTAGCACATCTGGACTGATGTCATCGTATCCTGAGCTCTTACCATTCTTCAAAGAATTAACAATGTCACAGATTTCCTTTTGGTAAGTCGGATACAGGTACATTGAATCAGTATAACTGCCCTTGAGATAATGATCAAAGGCTACGTTGGGCTGAGGTATTAGACTGCTCAAAGAAGGGTCAATGCTAGTGAAGTAGTTGTTAAACGCAGTGGCGATTTTGTCAGGGTTGGTAATCAGCCTTCCATTGTGGTTAATCTTCTTAAACATCGTATTGGTAGAAGCGTTTTTGTTAAGAATTGTTTTGATAATACTCCAGGTCTTCTTAACATTGTTCTTGGCATCAATAAATTTGTCAGTGTAGTAATCAATTTTACATTTCTTGATTAAAATATTAAGTTGATTGCGATAAAGGATAAACTTACTTTTATTAGACGCTGAAGGGTGATTAAGCATTTTTTTAAAATACAATCTATGCTTATATTTGACAGATTTAATGAAACCAGCAGTCATCCAGCACTTTTTTTTACGAACAACATTAGCTTTAACTTTCTTGGCAGGAAAACACTTATCATAAAGTTTGGAAAACATTAAGTGGAACATATCAAAAGCCCCATTAGGGTCCTCGTTGGATAGCACATAGTTCCAGTTAACCTTGCTAAGTTCATTCGAAAATGAGGCAATATTACAAGCATTGATTTCCCTTCTCACATACTGTTCGGATCTCAGTGGAGTTTTATGAGTACTGAATGTGGATATTTGAAAAACTGGCAAATGATCAGTGATGTCAGCAAACAAGATTCCACTTGAGATATTGCAATCAGTGTTATTCGAAATAATGTTATCAATAAGAGTAGCACTGGTTTCTGTGATGCGGGTGGGTTTGTTTATTAATGGAAGTTGGTAATTGCTGAACAAACTATTTACAAAGTCCTGAGTGGCCTGATGCGATTCATATTGAAGGAGATCTATGTTGAAATCACCCATGAAAAACGTGAGCTTATTTTCCTGATTGATTAAATGTAGAAGGTCATCAAAAGATTCAATAAAATCAACGGGGTGGACCGCAGGTGGCCTGTATAACACTCCTACAATGATATGTTTACGCCCTGGGGAAGATATTTCGATGAAAAGTGACTCACAGATATCGCTGTTTAGGGATAAATCATCCCTCTTTTTAAAAGAAAGGGAATTATGTACATACAAAGCAACTCCTCCACCTCTTTTGACTGCTCTATCTTCACCAAGAAAACTGTAACCTTTAAGTTCGTATGGTGGACTATCCTTATGCAGCCAAGTTTCAGTAAAACCAAGGATAGAAAATTCAAAGTTCAAAAGAGCAAGATAGTCACCAATGGCATAAAACAAATTGTAGAAGCTTCTTGCATTCAAATGAAAGGTAGAGAAGTTGCTTTGGTTAATATCTTTGTTATACATTTCGTTAAACTGATCACAAAACAAGTAGTCAGAAGAGTAATTCTGTGTGTTGGAGTAAAAGTTTGCATCAGGATCAATGTCCGAATTACCACCAAATTGGTTGTTAAAAATGAGGGGATTGAAACGCATATTTGAGAGTCTCTGAGTATCGATTCTGTGATCAGTTTTCAATTCAAGAAGGGCCAAGAAGTAATCTTGATCGTCATCCAAATGATTGAACGGCAGAGCATGTTGAAAACACGGATTGTGTTGGTTACATAATTCACAAATACCAGCCATACACAGGAGGGGAATCAATTGAAAGTGCTAAACAACCCTCATCGCATGACAAGCTTTCTACAGCTGTAAGATTTACATATTTAAAGTCAGTGGTAGTATACGTATCCATGACGATTGTAAACACAAAAACACTACAATGAAAACACAGATATACAAGTTAAATTTGACATGAAAAAGAAGCAATGTGATTGGAATGAATGCAATTCAAGAGAATCACAAGAAATTGTTATTAATTTACATCTAGGCCTAAATGTCCAAACTGTCCATGAAGACGATTAGTTCATGTAGACGACGGTTTAGCAGACGTGGTGTGCCTTTTTCCATCAATGAAGAGATCGCCGTTTCGGAATACGACCTTGTGCCCTGAGTCATATGCCTTATTCATGATGTCTCTCATAGATCTATTTTTCGCAAGATCGGCGGCTGGCAAATCATGCAATGCAAACACACCAGTATTGCTTAGAGAAGATTTGGCATGCTTCAAAATCGCAAGACGTTCAGGTCGGTATAGAAATTTGACCAGAATATGGCGAGGTTTCAGCGACATCTCAAAGGCTAGTTTGGGAGCGCGACCAGACCGATGTGCGTTCTCTATCTTAACGTCCGCCATGTTGAATTTGGTGGATAAGATCTCTCTCACCTTCTCAAGGGGGTATGACGGGTTCTCCTTAACAGCTTCCGGTATACCGCCAAATCTTAAGTTGAAGCCTCGGGAATAGTGTTCAAGGTGTAGATTAGCCTCTTCAAGCTGGACGATTTTAGTTTGGGCTTCATTCATTTGGGACGCCATCTTAGATAAATCATCGGACAATGAAGCGTTTTTCTTTTGAATATCTTCGATGGATCGTGATGTAAAGTGTAGGGATTTCTCCATCTCTTCATGATTGGATTCCATTTTCTCCATTCTGATAAGAAGATCTTGTTGATTGTTGATAACTTTGTCAAGCTTACCATGGAGATCGGCTGCCATGCCCATGATATCCTGCCGCAAACAAGCGATCTCGCTGTCCGAAGAGCTTGGGGAACGGGCGGTAGGCAGATGGTCACCTGACGTGCTTGGCGCGGAAACACTGGAACTCGATAGTTCAGCTGACACAGATCCCTTTTTCTCCTTTCTTGGAGGCATGATGTTATTAAAAACTTCACAAGAAGAGTGTATTGGCAAAATGATTGTGGGAAGCGTTAATAAATGGATGAATAAAATGAAGAGATGGAGAAAAATCGAGGTTTTGCTGTGATTCTCGAGGAGCTCGCACTACATGCGTCTGTTCATGACCCCACTCAACCTTAAATTTGTCATCTGAACATCGCTATTTTATTTGTCATCTGAACATCGCTATTTTATTTGTCATCAGAACATCGCTATTTTATTTGTCATCAGAACATCGCTATTTTATTTGTCATCTGAACATTGCTATTTTATTTGTCATCTGAACATCGCTATTTTATTTGTCATCAGAACATCGCTATTTTATTTGTCATCAGAACATCGCTATATTATTTGTCATCTGAACATCGCTATTTTATTTGTCATCTGAACATCGCTATTTTATTTGTCATCAGAACATCGCTATTTTATTTGTCATCTGAACATCGCTATTTTATTTGTCATCAGAACATCGCTATTTTATTTGTCATCAGAACATCGCTAATTTATTTGTCATCAGAACATTGCTATTTTATTTGTCATCTGAACATCGCTATTTTATTTGAAGAAGTGAATACAAATGCTGTTAAATTATACACATTTCTCAAAATAATCGTACGAAACATGGTTTTACAGTAAATATGTACCGAAATGCATTGATGGTCACGTCATAAATTCGTTTTAGCACTTTTACTGTTAAACCAAGCTTGTGACAAATATACTGTGAAATATATAATTTCAAAGTATTCCTTTCTAAAAGGAAACTATCAATGTTCCAATGAAAACTATTTCCGGAAACGGGGGTTGAAACACGGGCGATACGTCTTTAAACTAAGGTTCTTACTATTATTTTAATGAAATATTTCATTTCAAAGTATTTTTTGTCATTTTCTATAAGGAAATTATCGATGTTCCGATGAAAATTACATGTTCAGGAAATTGCCGTCAAAATAGTAGAAAAGACGTGCGATGAATGTTTAACCTCTCCTTAACAGTTGATTTGAGCCAACGCCAGAAGATCAATGTGAGGACAACAGCAGCCGGGTTAAAGACAAACATCAACAAAACCTTAATATAATAAAAGCGTGAAGGCTCCGCCAATCACGTCAGCAATAAAATACATGTAGAATTCAAAAACTAAGCGAACCCAAAATATGTCTCGAGTGTTAAGAAAACCTCATTAAAACAAATTTACCGAATTAAGTCTTAATTACTAAAACATTCATTGTCCCCGCTGCCGAAAAGCATGAACATGGCGAGTAAGGCAAAGAGAGTCGAGGTTACAAGAATAACTAATTTCTTCAAGGCTCATGCCGATGCCGATTAGCCGATTAGCTCAACATCTAGTATAGGCTCACAGATTGTAAAGTATGAGGGAACCACCGGCAGCAGTA
>CM055825.1:36378746-36458746 GCA_029582265.1 Zoroaster sp. YZ-2022
TTGCGACTTGTAGCCAACGTAATGCTGACTGGTAGCAAGACGTTGAGGACTTGTCGTACGATCACCTAAGACTACCTACGATTGTCAAGGATCAGTCGCACGACTAGTCACGACTGGTCGTGCGACTATGCATGACTATTCGCACGACTTGTCGTGGTCGCAAGAACTAGTCACGCGCAGTCGTGTGACTAGATCGTGCATTCGCACGACAAGTCGTGCGAATAGTCGTGCATAGTCGTGCGACTTTGTTGGACGACTGGATGGTCCGATGAACCACGACTACGTAAGACCACCCAAGACTTGTAGCACGACCATCGCACGACTATTGAAGACCTACCTACGACCAGCTACGACCAGCTACGACCACTTTGGTCGCAGCCAGGTTTTTGAACATGATCGAAAACCTCCCCAAGACCGAATTCGGTCTTGCGACTACCCAAGACCACCCGCAACCACCCGGGACTTGTCGCAGGACTTTTCTACGATTCCTTGTAATTTCCAGTCGCAGACGATCGTAACCTGTTGTAAGTTGTCGTATCCTCCAGTGTGACTGTGGCATAAGTTTGTCCATTCTACGGCGACCAGCTTTTTTACCTCTATGTGTGCGGCGGTATGTTTGGAGTTGATTGGCAAGTATTCCAAGACAGTTCAATTGACTCAATGCTGAATATGATAAAGCTGCATCAGTATATGGAACATTGCGAAGATTGAGTAGTTCATTTCGGCTGTAGGAAATTTTATGGAGCTGAGTGGCGTTTGTAGGTGTGTTGTTCAGTGTTTCAGGTCCAGGGTTTGAGTTTATGTCACCAGAAATTAAGAGTTCCAGGTGAAAGGTGGCAGATGAATTATCATAATATGTTACAGGACAACTCAAACATTTAAGATGGCGGATTTATTGTTTTTTATGTAGTGTACAAGCTGTAGGTTGCATGCTGTAGCCATATTCTAAAGATGAGTCATTGAGACACAATGGTCCGGATAGCAGGAGTAGAATAAACAGAATGTAGACCTCCTATTGTCTAATGACAAAGTTGTTGATCCAAACAAAAGGCTTGTGGTCAAGCTACATGTTATAATCTAAGTCAGAGTTGACTGCACAAGTAAAATGAAGATACAAGATGTGTACCACTACACAGTAAAAATCTTACAGCAGAGACAGACAAAATACAACAGTTTTTCACTTATTATAAGAAAACAAATGTACCAATACTCACATAAAACATCCAGTAGATTCCAGGTGTAATAAGAAATCCACTAGTATAAAAATGAAGACAAACTTGGAGCTACAAAACACTTACTTAGCACAAAAGCTGGAGAGCTATTATGAGTGGCTGCTTGTTAGGCGCTCATATCACTTCATTTACTGTCAGCGTATATCAGTTATTTCAGATACCTTCTGCACAAACACTGTATAGCTAAGCCAATAAATATACAGACATAATTATGTGATAGGTTAAACTTGTAGCTTTGCATGGTGAAGAGGATAAGTAAGATTAATTGAGATATGTGATGTTTTGGAATTTTTGGGAGGTGACCCAACCCTCCTCCTCCTTATATACTGGATCCGCCCTAATGTTTGGAACCTCCACCAATGGTTAAAACTGTGATGCTCGGTTTTTTCCGAAGGTGTACGAGCCAGTTGTTAAAGATTAGAATGTTTTCAAAAGAGGCAGAACACCCCTCAATAAGGCAGGTAAACAAATGGGCTGGTTAGTTTCTTGCCTTTCAAGGAATCTTAGGAGAGTCATGGTTTTGTTTGTATTATACACAATACATAACAGTGGTTTACAATAAAGTTATCAATACAAAGTCACGGTCATGTCCTGTGTGGTTTATCAGGAATGAACTCTCATACGATGGCACAATTTTACAGGGCCCATAAAGGGCAGGTAAAGAAAAAAAGGACAGGTAAAAATGAAAGAAATGTTTTTCGTTCCCTTGAAATAACATTTCTTTCCCTGGAAATAATATTTCGTTCTCTCGAAATCATTTCGTTACCTCAAATTAGTACTATACTTCGTTCGAACGAAATCATATTTCGAGGGAACGAACTATTTCGAGGTAACAAAATAATAATTCGAGGAAATAAAATGTTAGTTTGAGGAAAAGAAATACATTGTTTACCTGTCCTATTTTTCTTTACCTGTCCCTTTAGGGGCTCCGTACAATTTCGACGTTAGTTCTATGGTTTAAATTGTGCACAATAATGACCGAGAGAAAAGGGCAATAAAGGAAAGTTTAAAAGTTCAAACCCAGAAAGGACAAAACATTAGAATAATAAATGTACGTCGTGTTGGTATATTCCACCTATTGTGATAGACACAAAGCAATCGCTAAGGCCAAAAAGAAAAGTCTCCGGTTTCTGGTAATCAGTAAGTTTCAAAATCGGTGCGGTGACGCGCTTTTTTTATGCCATATGTGTGTGTGTGTGTGAGTGTGTGCCAACAGGGAAATACACGATACATGTACACTAAATATCCCATATACAAAGTATGGTGGCTAAGAGAGGCCTCACAAATCCGGCAAACATTCATACCCCTATGTGAAGCACTGCCAGAAACCGGAAACCCTTTTTTTAAATTTTTTTTTTTTGCGGGGGGGGGGGAGGCCTAAAGCCCCGTGGTAATGTTTTCACAGTCATTATATTTGTTTGGCGGTGTACCAAAGAAGGAAATACATCAGCAATATGTTATTATATGCGGCCGTACGTCATGTTAGAACATCATTTGAGTATTTGCCTCCATTATGGATAGATCTACAACAAAATATTCTTCCTAAGTTTCCGATCGCTGTAAAGAAAAAGGGATATAGCCTGGAATTAATGAACCTTGGAACATTGCCTCATAAATAAGGTATGTTTATGACTACTTATCTTTCTGCAAAGGCACTGCTAAGGCACTCTACACTGGTAAACCTTTGTTGGCAATTTCTGGGTGGAACTTTTTAATTTAGTGCGACGGACAAAGACGTTCTCATACGTAACAAAATGTCTTTATTCATTCCTTAATTATTCACGATCTTCCATAGCAATCATAAGGTTCCAAATATTGCATTCAAGTGGTGATTGCTTGATCACGGTGTAAGTTCAACCACTGTAAGTATATATTTCGCTCTTGAATGCAACTCAATTATATCTTCTTTTCTCTAATAATACATGTCAGGTAATTTCAATCCAAAAGTTGTTGTCTTTGCAAACATTCTTATATCATATTTTGTGGAGCTATATGAACGCTATAATAATGAATTTACTGGAACTCCGTGTAATGTAGATCATTAACATAAACACAAATCTATTTCTATCGGAATAACTGTGAGTAGTATATAAAATGGGGGTACCAGACCACTCTTTTAAAAATGGGAGTGGTTGACTAAAAAAAGGTAGGTGGTTAGCCTGGTATAAAAAGGGAGTGGTTGATTTTAAAAAAATAGGGTAGGTGGTTGGTTGGTATCTCTTGAAAAATGGTGGAGGTATTGATGTTAAAAAAAGATATTAAAAAAAATGAAAAAACAAAATGTGAAAATAAAATCTAGTCGTATAGTAAATAGGATGGCAAGATATTTATCAAAGTGGACATTGGGTGAATTGAAGCAGTTTATAGAAACAAAAAATGTAAAGATGGGTGAGTCATCTGGGAAGTATGGTGAATTGTTAAAAACTGATTATTTATTGGCGGTCAAATCATATTTAGATGCGTTAAAACATTCACCAAAAAAATTGATGACATGCGAATGGTTTTTGGTAGGTTCTTTAAAAAAGTGTTCAAAACTCCGAGCCACGCGCGGCTCTGAGTTTTGCGCGTTGCATCGATATCGCATTAATGCTGGAAAATCTATGCCGACCCAGTGTAAATTATGCAGCAAGGGCACAAAGACCTCGAGTTCTATTTGTACGAATTGCACGTACCTTTTCTATAATAAAAAAGTTGAAGCTCTAGCTAGAATAAAATATAATCTCGTTATGAAAGAGTTGATAAATAAAACTCGTCGTTTATAATTTAAATGTTCGGGGGAGGTCTTTCTAGTAGATGTTGTTCCGATTGTACAATTTTTTCGATTAAAACATTATCGTTATAAGATTTTTCTATTGCAAGTTTTGCAGAAAATGTAAAAGTTGTTCTGTAAGGTCTTTTTTTCGAAAGACTGAGCGTTTTCTTTAACATCTGGAGGAGCGTCTTTAGGAGTAAATTTCGTTCGAATGTTTTCTTTCATTTGTGAGTATTTGTTTCGCTCCTCGTTGATTAAAAGAAATTCTTCTTGGCCTATAAGACCGTCTTCGATCGCTTTCGAAACGTGGCTGCTGATGGTGTTAAGTTTACTCTCTGCTAAAACTCTTATCTCGTTGTGTTTCTTAGATTTTTTACTGAGCTTGTATTTCGCGTATCTCATCGCAATCGCAATACTGCCTAACCCGATGGCTACTCCTTCGAGAACGAATCCGAGCGGTGCTGCTACGACGCTGGCAAGACTGGAAATTCCAATTGATCCAGCGCCGATACCGCTTAATTCTGCTATTGTTTCTACGATAGATAAAGTTTTGATGATTTTATTGTATTTTTTATACGATCTCTCGCGTTCATTTCTCTCTATGGAAATTTCTTTTTGGATGCCGTTAATTTTTTGTAATCTAAACGCATTCACATCTACATTACTCGAGGTGTTGTTATCTACATTACTTGTGTCGTTTGGTAATTTAGGATATATCTTTGCATGTGCCATTATTCTATTAATAATAAAGATTATATTTTTTATTTTAAACCAATGAAAAACTTTCAATTATAATATAAAAACAGATTCCAGTGTCTATAGCACCAAAAAAGTTCGCTTGTACAAAGACTTCTTGATCTTCTATGTTGAAGCAAACTCCACATTCTAAATGTTGTGGTATAGCGGTAAAAGAAAAGTTTGGATTAAAATCATCGGTAGTGGAAAATATATAAACTGTATTGGCTACAAAATTGCGCTTTGATGTGATTGAATTAAAAACACATCTTCCCTTAATACTTTTCGCAAAAATTGAACAGTACGTTGGTTCTGTATCGAGAAAAAACAGGGTTGATTCGCTGATCCATTCCAGTCGAGGTAAATGGGTAGTTTTCCCATTAAATTTATCAACGGTGTCGTGTGAGGAACTTCCTTTGGAGCGATACGATTACGATATTCATAAATGGACGGATTGAGATTTTTAGATGAATTTTGTTTGTTTTTACGAGTTGGTCCGTAAATACACGCCATATTTATAATAACTATTTATTTAATTTCGACGGTTAAAATCATGGGCATATTATGATTATTAATATCTCTGCCGATAGAATCTTTAATTTTAAAACTCAATTCGTTAAAAGTGCCAGTCTTGAGATTTTTTTCGAATTTTATTTCTTGTAACGGAAAAACGTTTAAAATAATTATTTATTCGAAGGTTTACCGTTGAAATATTTTTCGCTCGTAGAAATTTGATCACAATGAATGTACATTATTTTAAAAGGTTACAAATCAATTTTTCCGCGATGCGTTCCCATAGCTAGAAATTGATCCGGAAACCCGAGTAAATTAGCTAACCCTGACGAAAATTTTATTATACGGTTATGGTGAATAATATCTAGCAAAGATTCACCGGATTTTTCATCGACGGTAAATGTAAGCCAAGGCGTGTTATTTAAGACAATTTCGATAATTTCTTGTATATTATAAAGTCCAGGATTGATAAACTCAACTTGGTCATCCGACTGTCCTCTGTCATTAGTTCTACGACGCCATAGCATTTTTAGCATGAGGACGGATAGTGTTTAGCCATTGAAAATTGATGTTTAGGAATTGGACATGTGCGTTCAGCTAGTAAACATGTTTACAAACTGAAAAGTGTTTACTTGCTAAACAGTTTTTTAGAGTATTATGTAATGTGCTTAATTAACTTGTGCAACTGTGTACTGTCAATTCATTTTTCGTCAAACATTGATCATGGTTGGTGTTCAGCTAACTAACGAGCAGAGAGTTTTTTGTGTCACGGAGTACATCCGTACTGGAAGAGTAAATGGTGTTATCGATGCATTTATGCAGCGATTCCCAGATCGAGATCCACCAGCAGCCAGCACTATCTGGAGAAACCTGCAAAAGTACCGGAGGGAGGGTACCAGCCTCAATCTCAATCGAGGGCGTTCCGGGCGACATCGGACTGGGAGGTCGGCGGAAAACATCGAATTGGTGGAGGCGCAGCTGGATGCCAACCCGCATGTCAGTGCGAGACAGAATGGACTGGGCCTACCACATGCCACGTTCAATCGCATCACTCGGTTGGACCTGGGCATGCACCCCTACCAAATGCGCGTGCGACATCGGCTGCTACCGCCGGATTTGCCAAGACGGTTGAATTGTGCGATTCGTCCGTCATCTCGTCATTGGCGATGAAGCTGGATTTTCTCTCGACGGAAAAGTCAACTCACGCAATGTTTGAGAGTACGCCCCCAAACAACATCCACCTCTCTTCAATTACGAGCACAACTTCCAACGTGAGAAAGTGAGTGTCTGGGTTGGCCTCAGTGGCGTAGCTATGGGCGGGCCAGGCAGGGCCTAGGCCCGCCCACTTCTTGTCTAGGCCCTGCCATTGCCAAGTAAAGAAGCTTTTTGTATAACATTTTTTTTAAACGATTTATGTTGTTTGCATTCCTCTTCTATGTATGTTTGTGTGATATAGGCTACAGTGCATTTTATTTTATACTGTATACTTTAAAAAGGACAGGGGCTATCATGCTTGTAGGCTACTGGTTGGAGGCAACAACCTGTCTATTATTTATTTAAACCATTTAAATTTTGTTTTGTGTAGCGTCACTATAGCGTGTGTTGTAATTGGCTGGTTCAATGGCATTGCCGAATGAAATCGCGTGCGTCATATCACTCAGTTCGGTTATTTTCTAGAACCTACCATACCAGCTGTTTCGCTGACGCTAACGTTTGCTAATTTTTACCGCGACCTAGTAGCTTATTCAGCAGCAATGGCGAAAAGACAAATGTCCATTACAGGTTTCTTTAAAAAACCAAGATTGGAGGAAGAGGAACATGTCAAGAAATCTGCTTGTATGCTTTATTTGCGTGTGTGTAACATTATTAGGCTATTTTGAATTAGGTTCCTTGTAGCCTACTGTTGCGTTCTTTATGAGCATGGCCTAAGGTGTCTCACAGCACATTTTGGCCTATGATTTAACGAATCAATTTCAAGTGAACCTTTTTACTAAATGATTTGTGGCATTATGACTTTCCATGCGTTTCATGGTGTGTATCGTGATCTCCAATCCTTGTAAATATTGTGTGTCAGTGTGTGCGTGTGTGCGTCGGTCGCTGTTCCACCGGCACAAACATAAATCGGCGCCCGTGTATGGATGGATTTATGGATGAATTCTATGGCCCGTCCATTTTTACTCAGGCCCAGC
The DNA here is from genome assembly GCA_029582265.1 of Zoroaster sp. YZ-2022. Lineage (NCBI taxonomy): Eukaryota > Metazoa > Echinodermata > Asteroidea > Forcipulatida > Zoroasteridae > Zoroaster > Zoroaster sp. YZ-2022. Next base: position 36,386,168 of record CM055825.1, read on the forward strand.
CGAATCTTTATTTCTGGCTACGCCACTGGTTGGCCTCTGCGGCAATGGCCTCATCGTCGGACCGGTGTTTTTTCAGGGCAACCTCAACGGCCGGCGTTACCTTGAGATGTTGAATGATGATGTCATCTCCATCCTTGACGAACATTTCGAGGTTCAGGAGCGAGGTGTGTTTAGGCGGATGTGGTGGGCTCAAGACGGCGCTCCGGCTCATCGTCTACTGGCTGTCCGAGACCGCCTTCATGAAGCGTTCGGAGACCGTGTCATAGCGTTGAATCATGTGCATGAATGGCCACCGAGATCTCCAGACCTCACCCCGTGTGATTTCTACCTCTGGGGATACTTGAAATCCAAGGTATACACGACTCCCCATCCGGACCTGCAGACTCTCCGTGACAGAATAACAGCTGAGATTGACGTCCTGCGGCAGACTCCAGATGTTGTTAGGAGAGCGATGGGAGACATGGAGAAACGATGTCGCCTGTGTATCGAGCGAGAGGGAGGGCATGTTGAGGGGGAAGGGATGTAATCATCAACAGTTCATCCACATTGCAACACTTGCACATCTAAACAAAATCGATTATCACTGCATTTAAAAACTTGGTCCCATCGTCAATTTGACCTCTCTTGGAAAAGTACTCATAACTCTGTCAAAAATTATCAGATTTGGACGTTTGATGTCTCATTTTAAAGTGGAAAGGTGTATCTTTCAAACCATACCTATATTATCCATGTTGGTTACTCATTCTACGTCTGGCATTCCGTTAAATTTTGTTTGCATTTTTTTTGAGACACACTGTATAAGAACGTACGTTTACGCGATATTGGGAGCTCAAGCTCAAGCTAAAACTGGAATTGTCGTAGTTGGTACCGGTTTAGATGCTAAAAGAGAATTTTTAAACATTTTAAACGCATCGATCGATTCTCCAATAGATTTACAATCTTCTATTCAGAGGTATCAAGATTCTTTAGAATACGCTCGATCGCAATTAAATTTTGTTATCGGAGAAAATGTATATCTTTTACCGTCCGACATGAATTTGCGAATAGGTACGTACGCGGGATACAACAACAATATTTTAATCGCAACGTCAGATATATCACTCGGAAAAAATCAAAGCACAAATTCAATTTTGCCACCACCTTTGCCACCATCTCTCGATACTCAGTCCAACGATATATCGTTTTTACCAGATACATCACAGTCTAACGATTTATCACCTTTACCACAATCATTTGATTCGCTACCTCCTCCACCTCAACCACCATCTATCGATACTCAACAACTGCTAAATAAAGATCTATATACACCACCTTTACCACAATCATTTGATGGTAAAGGTAATACTCATCAAGATGAAAAAAATTCTCTGATATTCGGTTTTGCCATTATTGGTGCCTTAGGCGTCATTATTTACAAGTTGTTTCAACGTTGAGTCTGTATATAAGATAAAACTAAAACTCCGACTCCACTCAAGGCTAGCCACACGTGTTCCGCGGCCCATCCTACCACCTTTGAAAGTTGAGTGAATAACCAGCTCAATACTCCTCCGATGATACCAGGTAGAGAATCCAAGGCTTTTAATCAAAGTTTCTTTAGTAGATTCGATAGATTTTTGAGAGTTTTTTGTATCCACTCTTTTACACCACCACTGCTCGGAGTTGGCGGTACTAGTGTAGGTGGTGTAGGTGGCACTGGCGTAGGTAAAATTGGTCTTACGCTCGCTGCGATTGATTCGACGATAAACCCGATAGCAAGACCAATCGCCGTTAATAAAGTAACAATTGTTACGCCTTGTTCTCTAAATAAAGTTTAAATTTTTTCACCTAACGTAACGTCTATTTCAAACATTTTTTGAACTGTTTCTTTGTTTCTATTGATTTAACTACGAGCAGCGTTATCTTGCAAAATGTAAGCCTTTAATGTTTCTAATGTTTCTTCTTTTTTTCTTTAAGCTGTTTATAAAGTTCTTTGACTACTTCTTCATTTCCTATCTCATTTTCAGCGATTCTTTGTTTAAGATTAGAGATTTCTTCATCGAGTGCGTTCAATTTAGCCAAATTATTTAATAGTTCACCCTTAGTTGTAGTCAAGAGTTCATCGAGAGCTTTTAGTTCTCGCAATGATCGAGTCGACAAGAACTCTTGTAATTCTTCGTCGTTTTCAGAAATTGAAATTATTTCATCAGTGGCTTGTTTTACTTTTTCCACAACGTTTGGTAAGGATCGAGGTGAAGTGGTTTTAAGAGGTGTTTTATCGATAATAATAATGGGTCCTTTTACCTTTGCCTTAGGATCATGGTCGAATAAACCTAGATCACGTTGAATGAAATTCGAACCGTACCTTTGATTTATAGTAGATAATGATAAACATTTTCCCCCTTGTGCGATTTTAACAAGACTTTTGTACCGTCTTGTTTAAAAAAATAAAGTTTCGAGTCTTTGTACTCGAATTTATTGTAGTCTTTTATAATTGGCTCGTGTTTGATTTTTTTGTAAAAATCATCCACGTAATTTTCAAGGACTTTTTCTTTAGCTACATCGAGATTGTGTCTTGGTAACATGACAGTCTCTCTCTCTTTATTATACGTTACTGACTGCTGTAATGTTTCTGGTATCGTTTCTTCAACATCATCATCATCTTGTTGATCTATCGGTGGATCAAATTCATCCATTTCATATCCTCCTTCCGCCATTTTACAATTAGTTTTTATTTTTATCTCACCCTAATAATTTATAACTCACGTACCCTACTGTAGTCATACCCAAGATGACAAATAACATTTCTCTGATTTTTTGATCTTCGGTTGGAGCGTAAAAATCCTCTAGTTTAGGCTTGTCGTATAAAGTTGGTGGTAAATCAAAACTGTTGCCGGTAACGATATAATATTCATTCATCGCTTCGTTTATATCGGTAAAAGTTTTTTTTAGCGTGCGCTTCTTTTTCGAGTCTGTTGTTTAAAAAATCTAGATATTTCGTTCGCTCTTTCGACCATTCGTCTCTCGCTTTAGTAAGTTGTTCTAGCGCTAAATCGTGCCTTTTTCGTTCTTTTTCAATATCGTTGGAACGTAAACCGCTAAATACAAAATTTGATCCTGTAAAAGCGAGTACGTTTACTACCGCGCCTCCGATCATCATCGCTATAGACACCATTTTATATTATAAACATTTTATTTTATTTTAATAAAATAATGTTACATGTTAAATATGAGCGAAGCATTTGGGTACAAACTAAATCCGTACAGACGAATGAGAGAACCAAAAGGTATAAAAGGAATACCGTACGCCAACAAGTCGTCATTACAAACAATCCGAGCACAATCGGTGAAAACCAAATGTTGACGGTTCGTTTCCAAAATTTAGGGAAAGACGATGTCATCGTTCCAGGTACGGCTAGATTGGCTTTTAACATTACTCTAGAATCTGATGATGATACCAGAACGATCGTAGGCAGAGCTATCGTAAAAATATTTCTATTAAAATTGAAGGAAATGAAGTGTATTCTTTAGACGATGCGGATGTGTACAATTGTTTTAAAGACGAGTGGTTTATGAAAAATGAACATGACAATGTTGTGTATCAAGGAAATGAATTGGATAATATAACTAAATTAAGAGTAGGCGCTAGCGACGGCGATGTTGCCGCTAATCAAGGAAAAGACAAAGCTGTCGCGGATACCTATAAAAATAGATTTTACATTCCACTCGACTTTGAGCTATTGACCGATCATCAACCGTTTTATCAAGCCGGGCTTGCGGATCGGTTAAGTTATGAACTCACGTTTAATAAATATTCTGTGGAATTTCTCTAGAATACGAGGTTGTCGCCAAAACAATTAAAAATCAATATAGTAACAAGTTGGCTATATTGTACGACAGAGTCTTGAGACAAAGCGTAAAACCGCTAAATAAACGAGATAAAACGTGGAATATAAATCTCAATACTCCCGCGAAAAGTATGACAGGAATATTGTTTTTATTTAATGAGGCCGATGAAAAAGATGTTCGGAAATTTTATAATCCAAAGATTGAGAAAGTTTCAATTACTATCGAAGGAGTTCCCAATCAACTTTACGCGCATAGGATGCATAGATATCAACACTGGGGAGAAATATCTAGATATTTTGATCTTTCGCCAGAAGAATCTGGCATGAGGGTACCTAAATCTTTATCTATACATGTATAGAGTGTGAAACAAGGCAATTACTTACTGAACAAATACGGTTTGTTTTTAGATTTGAGAAGCAACGACGACAATAAAATCCACGGAAGTGGAAGGCGAGTAGAAAACTTATCTGAAGGGATTACCATTCAACTCGAAAAACAGTCGGAAACTGCCGGTGAATTATACTGCTACATTTACATCATCATGGACATACAACTCAATATCGAAAAAGGACGATTTCATTCCGCGATATATTAAAAATGTTGAATAATATTAAATATGTTACCGAAATATCCGCATGCTGCATTGATCTGTGGTCAAACCGGATGCGGAAAAAACAGAATTTGCTTTAAATCTATTACGTAAATATTTTGAGTATATCGTTATACTATGTCTGACCGTCGCAGAAAATATCGCTTATCAAAACAGAAAATGGATTTGGAACGATGAGCGAGTGTACATTAACGATTTGAGCGATTTAACGCTAAATAAAGTGATATAAATTTATTATAATGTTTTAAAAGGAGATGAAATGTTGTTTATCATCGACGACTGCTCCAAGACCAAACAATTAAAGTATAGAAAATACGATAAGAATAATAAATGTATGATCAGTCAGATAGCGTTTAGCGGCAGACACGCCAAACACAGCTACTGGATTCTTTCGCAAAAATATAATAGCGTGTTAAAAGATTTTAGAGAGCAATTAAAGTGGTTGTGTATATTTTATTGTAAAGATAGAGACTCGTTCGAAAATTGTCTTCGAGAAAATGACGTCATTTCGAGCAAAGAGTTGAAAAGAGAAATTAATCAAAAATTAAAATCAACTAAACATTGCAAGTTGATTTTAAAAACGGATCAACCGACCGATTACGAAATACTACACGGAATTGTATAGTTCTTGTAGGTTACTTGACAATACGTAGTAGGTTACTTGACAGGTTACTTGACAATACGTAGTAGGTTACTTGACAGGTTACTTGAGAATACGTAGTAGATTACTTGACAATACGTAGTAGGTTACTTGTAGGTTACTTGACAATACGTAGTAGGTTACTTGTAGGTTACTTGTAGGTTACTTGTAGGTTATTTGTAGGTTACTTTTAGGTTACTTGTAGGTTACTTGTAGGTTACTTGTAAGATTATAATAAAATGTATAGATAAATATGCTAATCGAATGTTTAGTTGGATTTTGCGTATTTACAAACTATTTCATACTTGCTGGAGTGGTATATTTAAATCGTAAATATTCGTACGCCAATGATGAATTTATAAAACCGTTGACTAGAGCGAAGCAAATTTATAAAAAATATAACAAGTATTATAACAAGTAACAAGTACAAATATTATAACAAGTACAAATATTATAACAAGTATTAAAAATATAACAAGTATTACCACTCAGTTGGTAGATACGTGCGCTATATAAGTCCACACATTATTATTATTATTATTATTATTATAATAATGGAACAAGTTGCTACAATTTTAAATGAAGAGCCGCGGCAAGCACCGCAAGCAAGTTGTGTCGAAAATATTGATCTACCGCCTATACCACCCGACAATAAGCGCAGCGAGCGATTGTTAGCCGTTGTGGCTGGAGGAAATTGAGAGAAATATTTCGGTAAAGAGTATACCATTTCAGAGATTGAAACTTTAAATTTAAACGATCAAGATAAATTATACGCGCAATACGAAGCGAGAATAGGCCGCGAAATGATATCTTCGTTAGGCTCATCGATTATAAGTCTTTACGCTAGAGCGATAGGATCAAGTTTAAACTTTGTCGATGTGATGGGATACGAATTTACGATCGATGACGAAGATGATTTAATTACAGATTTAGAAAAAGACCAGCTTATTTCTAGCCCTCTTTCTTGTGGATTATGCCAAGTATACTACAAGTACGGAATATTCTTGGCGCCAATCGCAACAGAGCTAATTTCGGCAAAACATTTTAAAAGAAAAGATTCTTGTCTAAATTATAAAGACGATGGAGCAACGCGAGCCAGAGAAAACGGAGGAGACGCTAGTAAACCAAGTAACGAAAACACCGCCGATTAAAATAAAAAATCCGAATCGAGTCGCGGCTGGTAAAAGACTCGCAGAACTTAATAAAAAGAAAAGAAAAAAAATAAGAAAAAAAGAGACTAAAGAAAGCAACGCTGTTTAATCAAACATTACGAGTGTAAAAGAAGAAAGCGATGGAGTAAACGCGTTGTACATTAGTCTGGGAGTAATAGCCGTTGGAAGTTTAGCATATTTTATCTACAAAACGCTAAACTCTAAAAAACCTGTAGAAATTATTGAGCAGCCAGCGGTAGAACCTGTCGAAACTGTCGTTAAGGAAAAAGATAAACAAGTTGTTAATGTATTCGAAATGTAAATAATTTTTTGTATTGTCTATATAATATAAAAATGTCGAGCAACATCGTTAATGCGGCACATCACGGATGTGCAGTAGGAATTATAGCCGTTATTTTTAGCGCTGTCGCTAGCCAAGTGTTTAAAACAAGTACAAACGATTTTTATGAAAATCGAGATAAAAAATCAAATGAGCTGCTATTTGTCACATTGGGCATGGGAGTTGTAGGATATTTGAGTCACGAGTTTTTTAAAGTACATCAAGACCTAGAAAATGAATTTAAAAAAATAATAATAATAAATTAAAAAAATATTGTCTATATAATAATAAAAATGTCTACGATAGATACAAACGGAATCGTTAATTCAGCTTATCACGGAGGAGTTATAGGAATTATAACCGTCATTTATAGCATGGCCGCTAAAAAAGTGTTTAAAATAAATCCTGCTGATTTGGGAAAGTTGGATGTAAGCGACAGTCTTAAACTCACGGCAACGGTCGGGTCAGCATTGATGACTCAAAATTGGTTGGTTCAACAAGGAATTTTACCTAAAAATATTATGAATTCTCCCAATTAAAAAATATATATATTTATAAATGTTAAATGGATAAGCGTACAAGATTAAAACTCGAAACCGCTTATTATAATCCGAAAGGATATAAAAAAGGTCAAGGAGCGATTGAGAAATTAGCTCAAGAAACTAAAATTTCTACGAGTACAACTTGACAGTGGTTAAAAAAGCAAGCGTTATGGCAGATTTATCTTCCGTACCCAACCTACATTCCTAGACCAACCAGCTGAAACTCTTTCAAGAAAAACCAAACGAGGTTCATCAGGCCGATTTGTTATTTCTTCCTCACGATAGTGTTGGTAAAAAAGTTTACATGTATGCGTTAACAATCTCCGACGAAGCCAACAGATATAAAGAAGCCCAACCATTAGTCGATAAAACTGCCGCGCAAGTCAGTAACGCATTTGAAAAAAATTTACAAGCGAAGTTTATTAACTTGGCAAACATTTTTAAAAGTCGATCCTGGAAAAGAATTTATGGCGAGCGTAAATACTTTAATGAGTAAAAAAGGAGTAAAGATACAGAGAGGCGAGGTCGGAAATCATAGACCGCAAGGTATAGTAGAACGATTCAATAGAACTTTAGCCGAAATATTTTTTTCTCATCAATACGCGCAAGAAATGACGACTAACGCAAGATCTAGAGAATGGGTCAAAAAGATTACCGCTAGTCATAATAGCTCTAAACAACCAAGAAACTAGACTTATAAATTTAAAACCAATAGATGCTATAAAAATGAAATTTGTAAAACAGAATCCAGCTTCGCCAGCTCATCGACCCGTTGGAAAAATGGAAAAAAGAATTCCTTCAAACGCGCTCGTTAGATATTTATACGCACCCGGAGAAGCCGAACATGATACAAAACGACGAGGTACCGATCCCATATGGTCTATTAAAACATATACTATTAACAATTCTATGATGGCGGAAAATCAACTCGTATTGTATTATTTAGAATCGGGTCCTTCTCGTAGTTTTGTTAAAGAAGAATTACAAATTGTACCGCGAGATACGGAAAATCCACCTAAAAAATTATAATCTTACGTTATTGTCGAAATCTTATAATTTCCGTAAGCTAAAGTGTGTATTCCGTTTGGTAAAATATATCTCTTTGTATCCAGCGGCGATAATGATATTTTTTTAACGTTTGTCGTGTATAATCGATGACCATAATTTATAATAACATTCATAGGGTGAACAAGAGTCTTTTTTGATATAAAACTTGTTTAAATTGCTCGTGTTTAATTTTAGATTTCAAAACATTTTTTTAACGCCCTTAGCTTTTCTTATTTCACCCTCATTCGATAAAAGTATCGAATAAATTTTCGGTCTTAAACCAACAAATTCGGAGATTAGAGTTCCCGATGTTTCGTCTTTCATTTTACCGATAACCTTTTTATTATTTTCGGAATAGAGAAAATGATCTTTAGGATAATTACTAAAATCGTATAAATGCTCGTTTTCTTTCATGTCTTTATAAATATCTTTTGTTTTAATCTCGAGTAATAAACTATCTGTATCTGTATAAAGTAGATTGTATTTACCGCCGTACAATCGTTTTAAATGATTGTAATAAAAATCGTACGGTTGAGTACGAGTTTTGTTTTATGCATGTGAATCGCCACTAGATCGTGATCGAAAATCTTAACCTCGGCAAAAGTTGGTTTCGCGATTAATTTACGGATTTGATTTTCTGCTTTTTCGTCGTTGAGGCGCTTCAAATTCACGTTGACACGCTTTCTTAAATTTTCCATCGTTTTTCCAAAGACTGAACAATTCATACCCTTGTACAAATCTACTTCAAAATCAGATGTTGCATTTTTTCTAAAGTTTGTATTTAAATCGATGTACGACTTCATCCACGGTGACTGATTAAATTTTAAAACGCGATGAATTTTAGTTAGTTTCATACCCAATTCTAAATTTAGGTGTAAATTGCGATAATGAACGATGTATTTTGTTTTGTCGCACAAAGTGGGAACTAATTTTTTAACGTTTGGTGCGAAACTGTCTCTCAATAGCTCGAGTTGATACGGCGACATCCATTGTTTGGGAATCACCAACGACTCTTGAGCGAGTGGAAATCATGTAATTCTTTAGGATATTCGAGATCGACTTCTAAAATGTACCTTTTTTTCGATTCCGGCGAGATTGTTTTTATATCGAGCGAACGTATTTTATCTTCGGTTAACCATTTAAATTTTACCGTCGGAAGGTATTGGCTCATCGACCAACCGTACAAATTATTCGCGTCTAAATATAATAAATAACTTTCAAGTTCTTTATTATTGTAATCAGAGCAGTAGCGATTATTCGCCTTTGCGTGTCTCTCGCTCACCATACACGTTCCTCCTCTAGTACCTTTTTCTATAAATAAATGCATGTCGTAATCCGTCAACAATTCTAAAGTGACGTTTGAATGTTTCAGCAGAGCGTCCCAGCTCAAACTTGGACTCGTGTAATAATGAGCGGGATCTAACCCGTACGTGCTCATATTGTTCACTCGTAATGCATTCGTCGTTGAGACTACTATAAAAAGACGCTTTTTTAGGAAGACTAGTTTCTTCAAAACGTTTAAAATCATCCATGTACTCGTAGGGATAAATTCCCTTTTGTAAAACAAGTTCAAGTTTGATACGATCATGCTCGTACCTTTTAGTGATTGAAAAAGAATCGGGGTTGTTTGATTTTACGAGTTTATCGAGCGAAGCTTGTAAAAATTGAGCGCTGTCGATAAAAACGCAGTTGTGCGATTGAAAAAGAAATATACTTTCCATATTGTTTGCGATACACGTTAGATTTCCTTGTGTTTGACTCGCGGCCTGCATAATGAGATGAGAGTCGTATCCTCGCAAATTATGAAATAGTACCGGAATAGACGTTTTATAAGGCTTTAGACTGAGTTGCAAGTTACAACTATTATGCGCCGCTCCTCGATATTTTCCAGTCATGTGACAATGATCGCGTACTTTTCTAAACTTGTTATCGTCTCCAAAGAATCCTTTTCCACATATCCAACACTTTTTAGCAGAGTTATAATTTTCTACATCATCTCTCGTCATAAACATTTTTTTAGACTTTTTAAATATCTCGTTGGTTTTTTCTACTTCTTTTTGCAATTCATCTACAAAATGCTTAGCAGCATCTTTTCCTCGGTATACAACGGGGGGAAAAGTTTGACCGTCGCATCGAACGATAATATACGAATAACCACAAACGACGTGTTCTTGCAATTTTTTAGTATGGGTCATACTCACATCGTCAAACTTTTTAATTATACTTTCAAAGTCTGCGTATATAATGAAAGGAACTTTCATCTTTTTATAAAAATTTATAAATTTTATCGTATCGTTTTTACCTTTTTCTGGCATAACGATCGCTGCTGGTCTGTCGTTGATTCCCTTGCACATTAAAATGTGATCTTGAAGCAACTTTTCTGAAGAATAACCGTGTAAACATCTCACGCAAAAATGATTACGTTCTTTATGTTTTGTTTGATCATATAGTAAACGGTTAAAATCCTTACTCCAAACGTAGTGCGATTTGTTTCCCTCGTGAATTAACAATAAATTAATATCCGTAAAATTTAATTTACCGTTAATACATTTCTCGACTACAGCTGGCTGCTTGCTAAGGTAGTAAATCATTATCGTTTTATTTTCCCAACCAAAAACGTTTAGTGCCAACTTGTTTTGTTTCTCTACTTTTTAAATCTGACTGATTGGTGTTGGAAAATCAATCCCATCAAAATTTAAACCATCCTCCATTGGATAGCTAGACATTCTATCCGAATGATTTTTCGCGGGAAAAAGAGCAGAAACTATCGCCCACCTCAAACATTCATTATCTTTGTTTTTTACATTGATGCACGCTTGTTTCATTTTTATATATTTTGGTAGATCGATATACGAACCACCTGCATTAGGCTGATATCTTGAAATGGTGATATTCATACCTATAATACGATCTAGGATCCATCCAGAACCGTTGTGTGTATATCTTTCTAAAGACTCTTGAATTTGTGCAATAACAGTATCGAATACATTTTCAATATCATTCAAATTTAATAAACCAATTTGTCCATTATTATGTAAATCAGGTTCAGCATAATCGATCGTACCGTCTGGTCTTTATTTATGTAATTTCATACGTATATATACCATAAACTTTAATGACCTAAATTCTTGCAAGTCTAAAGACAACTTTTCGGTAATCTTTGGCTTCACCGCTTCCCAAAAGATGGTTAAATCTTCTTCCTTGCTATGACCAATCGGTACAACCATTTTTCGTTGACATAGATAACCTCCACCGTCAATGGGTGGTTCATCAAATCTCAACTCGGGTTCTAACCCGTAAAACCTTCTAATGGCGATGATATAGTCTTTTTGATGCGCCCTCTTCTCCCGCGGTAATGTTCGGGTAAAGGAATATTTTCAGCTTCTACGCGCTCAATTAATTGAACCAATTTTAATTTATACAACGGTGTTGGTTTTTGTCGTTTTATATATCTTTTTACCGCGTTATAATAAGAACGTTTATTAACTCTCTTCGTTTCACGGTCTCGCACCACGAGTGATGGTCCATGCTCTCTAGCAAAATTTTTCAATTCATTTAATGCCCACTTTGATAAATACCTTGCCATCCTCTTTAATAATATTCTAGATAAAAGTGAATTGTTTTTTCACTTTTTTATGGTTTTTTAATATCTTTTTTTAACATCAACACCACCTACCCTTTAAAAAAAAAGTCAACCACTCCATTTTTTTACCAGGCTAACCACATACCTTTTTTTTTAGTCAACCACTACCCCAAAATGGGAGTGCTCCACAGCCACCTACCCTTTTTTTTTAAAGTCAACCACTCCCTTTTTTTTACCAGGCTAACCACCTACCTTTTTTTTAGTCAACCACTCCCATTTTTAAAAGAGTGGTCTGGTACCCCCATTTTATATACTACTCTATGGAATCTAGTCTGCCAATCTTAATTTCATTTTAAGTGTTTTGTTCTGTGGAACAAGTCTACTTTTATTGTGTTCCTTAACGTTTTTCCCTGGCCTAATTGGTAGTCAAGGGGTACTTCCCCTTGATAATAAAATAATCAAATGTATACGTTTTAAGAAACGTTAAGAAACCAACCATAACGTTAAGAAACCAACCAACCTAGGACAGTTTCAATGCAAACAGTCCAAACGTTTCTGTGAAAATCCAGTATACTGTGTTCTTAAGTAGTATATTCAAATGGAATTTTGTTAAGCTAATTCTAAATGATATACGCACCTCAGACAGGCAGATGCGACAACGTTTTTAAATTCAAAACTGTTAACATAACGATATTCCCAGTCATCCACATCTCCTGCTGTGACTCAATACGTGAAAATACTCAAAAAGATAAGTCATTGCACCTTCTTTTATGCAAATGTAAATATAGTACCATTAAAATAAATATTTATAACCTGCATACATTTGAAATGAATGGACTGTTTATTGAGCCCAGTATGTTTGGTGTGTACAGTTGTTGTAAAAGGTTTGGATGATACCGATCCCATCGCTTCATGACAGTTTCTCAGTTATACCCAACCCTAACTGATGATAGTTTAATGAGGCTGACATGTTTGTTTTTAGTATATCAAATATATGTTATATTTTTAAATTTCGTATTTTACGACACATGTTTACGTTTTGTTGGTTTCCCTGCACTGTACGCCCGTTGTTCATGTATTGTTTTCATTGGATACCCCCAGATATGAGAAGAAGACGTCACAATCTCCTCCCACAGGCTGCATGCAGCTCAGCTGCTGGACTGTGTGTATATCTTGGTCTAGTCCTTCTTGGCATGTTATTCACATCCTCGGGTAAGGAATCAAATTCTTCGTCACAGATTGAGTGATCAATGTTCATTACAATCTAATATGACTCAGTTACTGAAGTGGGTTACTATTAAATCCATGCAATTCTTAGTTCTTGTGGGCTGTAACCACATTATGAACTGTGTTTTTAATGTGAAAAAGAAATATTTTTCCACTGTCCATCACATGTCCTATTTTTCATTACAATCTGATACAAATCAGTTACTGAAGTTGGCTACTGATACATTCCTGAAGATCTGGGCCATATTTACATATATAATAACTATTCTATATCTAATATCCAGGTGCTGTGCCAGATTTCACCTGTTACAATGTAAAACTGTATATCGATAGTGAAGACACTAACATTGGTGGCTACAAGAGTGGCAATGACAAAGCTGCAACAGTCTCATTCGAGCGTGTACTAGACACGGGTGGTGGCAGTCATCTACCGAGAGGAGGCTATGAAGAAGCCCATAAATATCCTGATGTAGCTCTTCTTTACAAAATGCCTGCTTCTATTGGGCCACCCAGGTTTGGCGTCTACAACTGTATTTTCGATCCACCAAGTGTCAACATAACAACAATCGTTATGCAGGATAATGGTAAGAACAAGTAATCGACTGTCAACGATTAGTTTTGAGTTTCATTTTTACCTTAACAGTATTAAGTTGATTTTTTCAAATGAACATTTTCTCCACTTATTATGTTCAATCGTATCATGTTGAACCTGTCAGAACAATTTCGAATTTTTCACTTCTAGTGTCCACACAACAGTAAATAATGAACGATTAACAAATTCTTAGTTTTTAAGTATTTTATTTAATTTTTTTAATTCTTTTAATTAATAAATCAACAAATATTCTCAAGCTTGAGTGTCCATAACTATTTATAGTTAGAGGCGACTCGGGCGGGATTCGAACCCACGACCTCCTGCTTAATAGTGCAGACGTCTTAACCTCTCGACCACCGAGCTTGCCCGATGACAATTGGCCGGCTAGAATCCCATATAGCAGCGGGTTCCGCTGAGAGGTTAAGACGTCTGCACTAGTAAGCAGGAGGTCGTGGGTTCGAATCCCGCCCGAGTCGCCTGTGTAGTTTTTTCACAGACACTCGGAAAGCACTGAGTATACAGTGCTATACACACGTCGGTGTAGGGCAAAATTAAATAAATTGTTTATCTCCCGACGCAAGAATGTCATCAACCTATATATATCGCAGAACCCGCTGCTATATGGGATTCTAGCCGGCCAATTGTCATCGGGCAAGCTCGGTGGTCGAGAGGTTAAGACATCTGCACTAGTAAGCAGGAGGTCGTGGTTTCGAATCCCGCCCGAGTCGCCTGTGTAGTTTTTTCACAGACACTCGGAAAGCACTGAGTATACAGTGCTATACACACATATGGTTATCGGAGGCATACCGATATCCGCTTCCTTCGGGAAGTTACCCAAGTAGCTCACTTTGTGGCCTGCTTATGCCGGGTGGTAGTACCTTATAGCCCACCACACAACTCCCATCTAGTCATCCAGTTCCTCTGGAGCTATACTGAGCAGGTGCAACCAAGTCAGAAAGGTCACAGGGAGGTTGCAGTAGGAGTACGTGGTGTTTCATCGGTGGTTCTGTGCAGTCAACTCGGCGACAGTTCCAGCAACAGGCAGTTCTACACAGTCAACACGGCGGTAGTTCTGACATCTGGCAGCTCTGCTTAGTCAATATGGCGGCAGTTCTGGCAACCAAGCAATGAGACATTTCTGCAACCGTCGCAGCTATGCTGTGCCGTCGAGCAACAGGATGCCTCACCAAGGGGCATTACTTTGCGCCGCGTAATGCCGTCATCACTGGTGCAGCCTCATACAATCATGAGATGTGCAAATGCCACTTCTCAATAAAACCAAAGAAGAAAGGCCAGAAACCACCAAAGAAATCTGACAATAGCATGTCTGACAAAAGGAAAGCCCAGCTGGAACAATTTTTAACAGAGAAATTGCCAGATTGTCAAGATAATTGGGAAGAATTCAAAAGTGTGCTTCAAAATGCAGCCAAAAGTGTTGTTGGTAAGAAACAGAAGAATCAGAATGACTGGTTTGATGACCAGGATGAGGACATTCAGAAGCTGCTTAAAGACAAGAAACTGAATAGGAATGCTCTAAGGGAGCGTATCAGAAAGTTAAAGAATGACTGGTTCCAGAAAAAGGCAGAAGAAGCAGAAAAGTATTCTCAGGAAAAGAATCACAGAGAATTCTATGCAACACTCAACGCCGTCTACGGCCCCAGAACCAAAAATTCTCACCCAGTAAAATCTAAGAGTGGAGATCTTCTTACTTCACCAGATGATATTAAGGACAGATGGGTTGAACACTTCAGCGATCTTTTGAACCAACCAACTGATGTTGACTTTGACATTCTCAATGACGTTGAGCAACATCCTACAATTGAATCACTGGATGATCCAATCACGGAAGAAGAGCTAGACACAGCTCTTAAGAACACCAAACTCAGAAAAAGTCCTGGTCCAGACGGAATTCTTCCTGAGGTGCTGGTTCATTGTAGAACGTACTTGAGAACTTTTCTCTTAAATCTGTTCAATCTCTACTGGGCAACAGAAATGATCCCATCGGACCTTATAGATGCAAACATCACCATTCTCTTCAAGAAAGGTGATAGAAGTCAGTGCGGAAACTACAGGGGGATATCACTTCTTAGTGTTGTTGGTAAAGTTTTTGCAGACATTATCTTGCAGCGACTGCATATAATTGCAGAGAAGATTTACCCAGAATCTCAGTCTGGATACCGTAATGGTAGGAGTACAGTGGATGGTATTTTTACTCTTCGTCAACTTACGGAGAAAAGCAGAGAACAGCGTAGAAACCTGTACATCGCCTTTGTTGATTTCACAAAGGCGTTTGACACGGTGAACAGAGAGCTGATGTTTTGCATCCTGAAGAAGCTTGGCTGCCCAGTTAAGTTTATCAGAATTATTAAGAAGCTCTACTCCAACATGCATGCTAGACTCATAGTTGATGGAGAGCTCACCAAAGCATTTGAGTACAACAGTGGTGTAAAGCAGGGATGTAAGTTAGCCCCAACACTTTACGGAATATACGCAGCTGTTCTACTTTTGCTTGCCTACAATTCCAACAAACACAAGTCCAGTATCGAGATCCGTTTCCGTCATGATGGAGACATCTTCGACCTGCGGAGACTCAAGGCAAAGACCAAGGTGCTCACAATGTACATCCGTGAAGCACAGTATGCAGATGACATAGCCATCTTCAGTGATAGTGCTATTGGTTTGCAGCTTCTTCTCTCTGCTTACGACACATTTGCTAAGCAGATGGGTCTACGAATCAATACTTTCAGAACTGAAACCATGAGCATTGGAACACATGCAGACTTCTACATTGATGAGACGAAGCTTGTAAGTGTTGACCGCATCAAGTACCTTGGCAGTTATGTCAACAAAGACTGCTCAATGAAAGAAGAAATAAATGCACGTATCCAAGCTACATCTTGTGCTTTTGGTCGACTCAGGAAGAGAGTTTTTGATTCAAGAGACCTCACCATTGAAACCAAAGTTAAGGTCTACAACCAGTGCCTAATGCCACTACTAATGTATGGTAGCCAAACATGGATGTTGTACCAACACCAAATACGCAAACTACGCACCATTCAGCAAAGACACCTAAGATCCATCATGCACATCCAATGGAATCACTATGTGAGCAATGAAGAAGTTCTTCAGAGAGCAGGTGTCGCATATATAGAGCTAAGGCTTGTTAGGAGCAGGCTAAGATGGTTTGGACATGTGACACGCATGTCTAATGACAGACCAGCTAAAGCTCTTCTCTATGGAGAATTGTCTCAAGGTACAAGACCTGTAGGCCGCCCACAACTGAGATTTAAGGACACAGTCAAAAGCGCCTTAAAATGTGGCTGTGTTATGAACGAATGGAAACATATTGTTGAAGATCGTCCAAAATGGAGACAACTCATCTTTGAAACTTGTCAATGTGTGGATGACAAAAGAATCAAAGAGTATGAAAAACGGCACGTCAGACGACATCAACTAGAAAATAAAGACACTAAATGATTTGACACCTATAACGATATTTTGATTGGACTCTTGTATATTTCTTTCTATGTATTGCCCGCTTTTCGGGATCTAGGCGTGTGTATGTATGTATGTATGTATATATAGATATATAGATATATATATATATATATATATATATATATATATATATATATATATATATATATATATACTGGGTGAGGGAGCTATCTTCATGCAGAGTGCTCGATGCTATGCAGAGCGTAGTATAGGAATGAAGACTTGCTGGAACGGTAGTTGTAACTGCGAGTTTCACGCTTATGCGATCATCAGACAACTCGATCATCAGAGTTGTCTGATGATCGCATAAGCGTGAAACTCGGAGTTACAACTAGCTACCGTTCCAGCAAGTCTTCACACACACACACACACACACACACGCACACGCGCACACGCACGCGCACACGCACACGCGCGCGCACACACGCGCACGCACACGCGCACACGCGCACACACACACACACACGTCGGTGTAGGGCAAAATGAAATCAAGAATTTCATCAACCTATATTTATAGTTAAGTATAGAGTTGTGCATCTTTACCGGATTAATATCATTGTTGACACTTGCACGATTACACCAAAATAACTACTACTTCCAAATCAATTCTAATAGGCCTAATTTCACTTCGTCACTGCAATTACCAAATTTACAATTTCATCAATTGCTACCTCTCATTAGTACACAACTAGAATCAAAGTTAATAACCGGTAATCCACAAATGTTGGTTTACCTAAGACTACATAATTATACTCCGCAGCAGGGGCGTATCGAAGACATTTTCTTTTGGGTATGTGGAAGCCAATTTGCCGACTGACGTCAGTGATGTAGCCAGGATTTTCAGAGTGGGGAAAAACATTTTTCTGGGTAAATTTACCGACGCAACACTAATATGACAAGACAAATTTATTCTGGACCAATCCTTGTTCTAGTACCTTTGATGCTTCATTTGCCGACTGAGGCTCTAAATGCCGACTGAGAAAAATTATTGGGAGGGGGTTCACACCCCCACGCGCTACGGCCCTGCTCCGCTAATAATAATACTAATAGTACCACCACCAGTGTTCAGATATTGAGAATCAATTTAAATATTCCTGAGTCATAACGGAATAGAACTCTGTTCATTTCACAAGTACTTGAATGACTGTCTGAACTGTTACTGTTCTCTTTTCCCATATGTTCTCAGATTAGGGGAAATAACTAAGGCGATTCTCATCGGTCATCGTTACAACACTGTAACGTTAGATTCCAAAAAATGGTGGTTGTAGAAACACATACGCGTGTAGTGCGCCCTCTCACGTCCACTCTTTACAAAGCCATCTGAAAATTCAGTTCATCACACTTGGGAATAATTTTGGCCGGGCACGATTATACACATCAAAACTACAAATAATTACACTGACTTCTATTTTTAAGTTCAAATAAGTTGATGAAAACCCTGCCATACCTCTTCCAAATTTTGGAGTAAATAATTCTCGACATTTAAGATTTATCTAATTTACACTGATATCAAATGAATTTGCAAGTTTAGAAAATTACAAGATCTTTGTTAAAAGTACATTTGCTCAATATGAAGAAAAAAACAGAATAAATACTTTTGCCAAAGTAGAATTCTCAAGGCCTTGGATTTGGCCTTGAGGTGCTCTGAATCATGCAATTTGCTTATGATTTTAAATCTAGATCTTAATTTATTTTGCTATCTGCAAAAACAGTACAGCAGCAGAGCTTGGCAACCTCATAGATAACGATCCAGTTGGAAACTCCCCTTTTCCTTCCAAAACGTTCCCTCTCAAAACCATCTCATCAACATACACATTGACCATTATTTTCTTATTTAAATCTATCCTGTCTTGCTTGAGGATACACTTACCATGTTACCATTCTTGTTGACACCACTGGACTAAAGCTAGAATGGGCACCTTATTCAACCATGGCCTACTGGGTCTTGCCACAGGGCCAACTAGTCAATATTCATACCTTACTAAAAGAAAATAGATAATTATTCACTAGGGAGTTGTAAATATTCAATATAAATAAGTTTCTTGTGACAGACCCTATTTATAACTTAAGGTGACGTATCTCCAGCATCACCCACCTTGACTACGAGTGCTGGTGAAGATGTGACGTTGACAATGACACAGTTATATAACGGTCCATCAACTGAGCTTCGATGGAAGTACAATGGTAATGACGTCACTGCATGGAATGGCCAATCAAGCATCACCATCAATAATGTACAGATCATTAATGCTGGTATCTATGAATGCTACAGAGATGATCGCTACAGTCAACAGAAACACGCACTAATGAAACTCATCGTAAGAGGTAATAGTTACATGTCTGGTGATGTATTTTGAGTCGTACATGACAGTGTATGCATGGTTAATTTTGCTGTCTCCGTTGTATTTGACTATCGGTTCATCTCACATTTCTCAAGGATGAGAAATATAACAAACGAAAAATGCAGAATGGGATTATGGACAAAGTGTTCAGTTGCCCCTCCCACTAAACACAAAATACATTTACTAAGCAGTTTCTCTTGTAATTTACACAGTCAGTACAAAATATAGCGAGCTGTAAGTAACATGGTGACTATTTGCATATTTTGAAGAAGAAGAAAAAACTCATTACGCAACATCCATCTTTCTTTCTGCAGCGTGTTCACCTAATAAGTGGGGCCCATCATGCGACAATGACTGCCCGTTATGTTATAACGGTGGTGTGTGTGATGATATCAATGGTGAATGTATCTGTGCACCAGGATTCAGTGGTCAACGCTGTGAGACATGTAAGTGAATCACTTTTTTATGTGATATACAGTAAAACATAGAGCAAAATTGCGATTTGTTAAAAGAAATTTTCACGGATAATCTTTGTGTTCTTTTTCCAAATAGTAAATGGCATGACTAAAAGTAGGTATACACCACTGGTTTTTACTTGAAACGAAACTGGAAGAAAAAAGCTTAACCTACTTGGTTTTAAGATGGCAATAATACAAACATCCTTTATTCCGTCAGAACGATTGTTTTTTAATACAAATTCAAATATAAATATGGATCACTGGCCAGTGATCAATTTCCACTTTATAATGAATATAAATAATTTGAAATATGCTTTCCTCGACGACAAAGCGAAATAAGCTGAAATTTCACATGCTAGTTTCTGTACTTATCTATTGATAAAGTATGAGTTGCATGCATTTTATCAATAGTATACACTGCCTTCAAAGGTTGTATATATATTTGCTATTCTTAAAAAAACATACAATTAATGATCACAGTTTAAATAAGAAAATACTTGGTGTAAAATTTATGAAAGTTATAAAACCTCCCTTGAAATTTCACGTTAACACGAATTCCGAGTTCATTCGTTTGTGCATTTTAATTATTTTCTCGTTAATGGCACAATTCATAATGAGCTGAAACTATATATCAGTTGTTGTATAGATCTTTATTCACATAAAGTGGTTGGACAGGATTATGAGAAATCAGTCATGTTTGTGCCCACGTCTGTTTATATCTCTTTTTGAGTTCTACTTGTTAGCCTAATTTGTCAACAAATGGTGTCGAAATAGTAAAACAATTTCATTTTTATCAATTTGGTTATGATGCAGGAATCCTCATTTTTGACATGATAATCAAAGAAAGGTTAGAGAAAAAGGAAGTAAATAAAAACTGACTGTCTATTGTAATATGTTTTTAACAGAAAAATATATAGCCCTAAACAAAGTCAGTGAATTGTTCCACCATTACTGAAAAAACAGCACTTTTGGCTTATTAATGTAATCATTATAATCATTATGAAATAACTACAGTTAGGCCTATGCAATAACTACAATTTTTGGTGTAGGAACAAGAATATAGAACTTTGCTTTTAATATATAGGTTGCATAGAATCATCTGGTAAATTCGATGTGATATTCAAATGTAAAACAACAATTAAACAAATCAACATTCTGAAAGTATGTAAAAGTAATCTGAAAACTGTACACCACAAACTCGGCTCTATGTTCAATGGAAGGTAAAACAGGTGTGAAAACCAATATTTTCCACCCACTGTGATAATATACTCGAGTGTCCATATTTTATTTATTTCTCATTGCATGTTAATTTTAATAAATTGTAAATAGTTTCATTGTGTATGTGTGTATGTTTTGGAATTGAATAAACGGAGCTTTATAGCCCCACACAGGTAAACAAAATAAATAATAATTATAATAATCCGGCAAACAAGGGCGATACATCTTTTATAGATGAAAGACACAACATTGGTATTTGGAAACGTACGTTAATTTTATCTGTAATTTTAGTAAATAAACTAACATGTGAAACTTGCATTGCTGAACTTGTTTTTAATTCGATGTAACAAATTGCTTTTATTCCCTCAAAGATGAAAGAGCGTCTCAGATGGAATGATTTCTGACGATTTATCTTCGTACCAACCTCACATCACGTAAACGTTTAGATATTAATTTTAGATATTCAGTAATCTGATAATAACCAATTTGATCATTTGATATTTTACAGTGCATGGCAAGAACTGTTTTGGTCAAAACTGTGCAATACCGTGCAGTAGCGGAAACATTAATGGCTGTAGGCGAAGCTTGATGTGTCCGCCTGATCCTTTTGGTTGCACATGCGCTGCTGGATTCACAGGATCTAACTGCATGGAAGGTATTGAACATTGAACAGTGTACATGCATCGAGCTTTCTAAGAAGTAATTAGCACTGTGTCCTTTATTAATTTTTCTTGTATGGCCCTATTTCGTTACTATTTTCAAATGAGATTGTGATAACTGAGGAACGTATAGTGTAAAACAGTTTCAAATTTGAGGCAGTTGAATTAATAATTTACGGCCTACTTACGGCCAAAAAAGGTCTCCGGTTTCTCGTCTCTGCGCGCGTTGCCTCAGACCCGCGCGTCGTCATTTTAGTTGCAGCCAAAATTGCTGGATCAATTGGAAATCTGCCGTGCTGTGTTTTTCACACAGGGGTAAAAACGGTCCTTCTTTAAGAGATATTCTGACGCACTCAAGGTAATTTCCAAGAGATAAGATCATCAGGTAACTGAATTAATATTTTCACATTAACTCGCCATTAAAGGCCATTTTCTCAGAACACCCATTTTTTCCCCAAATCCAAAAACCACGATGTCAATAATTGTAATACATCGCCGCACATCGATTGTGAAGAAAAACAAACTATTCGAGATTCTGTGTACGCACGTGTATGTTGTGTTGGTCTTTTGTTTAATTTTAAAATTTAATTAATTAATTTATTTATTTATTTATTATTATTTTTTTTCTAGCAGTGGGTCTCTTTGCTCAGTGGCGGAATAAACCACGTGCACCAGTCAATTTAAAACACGTGAAGAATGTTATTTAAGTCAATATCATATGGATGTATACAAAGTCATAAAAGTCCCAGATAAAGAGTGGATTAGAATGTCTCTTTCATGAATAAAACCCAGGTTTGTGCTATTCCAGACACCGTATTGTTTTCTAACAGCGAACATTTTATCTGTACTAGACTGTGATGATCGCTACTTTGGTGCTGGTTGCAAGATGCAGTGTCACTGTGACGGTGATGCAGTATGTGATGAGGGAGATGGTACATGTCTTAATAATGTGCAGTGTGCATCAGGCTTTACAGGAGAAAACTGCCAAGGTATGAACAAACTATTACCGATTACGTAAATAATGTTTTATAAATGTTTTATGTTATGCCTAATTTGGTCGCGGCTTGTACCACAGTACTAAAGTTTACCATGGGTTCATACAGAAGTCCTACATGCTCAAAATAAAAAAAATCAGCCTGGAGGAAGGCTAACAAATCCAATTTAACCCAACACTGGACAGCTTTTCGAAAGTTGCGTAACAGTTTTAAGAATCTTTTGTCTTATAAGTATAAGCAGTATTTGAATAATCTTGGGTCAACTCTTGTGGACAACCCTAAGATATTTTGGTAATTTTTAGGAAAAAAACTAAAACTAAATCATTACCCAACACGGTAAAAAATGGTATTTGTCAAACTGCTACTAATGCTAAAGATAAAGCTACTTTGTTTAATATTTTTACTCCGTTTTGACCCAACCAAGGGATTATGATTTCTTACCTGATATTCCTGTTTATAAACATGCTGAATTGGGGTCAATATATGTTAATGAAGTTTTAGACATCCTTAATGATTTAGACATATTAACTAAAGCAGTGGGTCCTGACGGGTTATCCCCCCGAGTGTTAAAAGAATGTGCTCAACAGATTATTTCTCCTTTGTGTCATAATTTTAACTTGTCTCTTAGAACTCAAGTATTACCCAGTGATTGGCTAAGAACAAATGTTGTTCCAGTTTTTAAAAAATCGGACAAAGATAAAGTTGAAAACTGTAGGCCAGTGCCTTTACTCAGTGTATGTGCCAAGGTTATGGAAAGGGTTGTTTTTAATGCTATTTTTCAAGTTGTTCGGGATGATATATACAACCTCCAACATGGATTTGTTAAAGGTCGGTTTCCGGTTTCACAGCTCTTAACAGTATTGCAAGAAGTCAGTTGTGTTTTGGACAGTGCTGGACAAGTTGATATGATCTATCTTGATTTTTCCAAAGCTCGTCTTGACATTTTACCGTTGTCTTTTAAAATAGAAATTGGTGATCTTATATATCTTTTTAATTGTAAAATTGTAAAATTATAAAATTACACATTTTGATATTGATCGTTATGTTAGTTTTAATGTAACTCAAGGCCGTCCTACCACTAGACTTTCTTCTGATCCTTATATGTTATCTGTATAAAACTGAATCACATAATTATTTTTATTTTCAGCGGATTGTTCCAATCTGGAATCAACTTCCTTTGGCAGCAAGGTCTGCCACTTCACTTTCGTCGTTTTACAGAACAAAATTTGCTTCCAGTTTTCGGTAGATAATATTTGTACATGGATGTCTTTTTGCCATTGCTCTCTCTGTCGGCGTAATTAATTTGTTGCTTAATGTTGTCTTTTCCGACCTAACTTGCTTCAGCGGCCCTGCAGTGGTGTAACGGGCGGGGGATGGGGGGTGTAACGAGGTATATAATGTTCAGTGGGTTTCTTGTGGTAGGATGGCCTTGTAGAGGTGCTGGTTACCTGTTCTATCTTACCACTCACTGGCTTTGTTTAAAATGTTTGTGTATTTTTTGTCTTTATGGTTTTGCTTTTATATTTAATTGATGTAATCTGATTGCCAGTGTAATATGTAATAAAATAAATAACTTAAAATAATTCCCCACGGGTCGATCTTTAGCGGTCAAATTCATTTGTACTGATGTACCCTCATCGCAAAGGAAATGACGTTGGATTCCACATGTCTTATCCATTCATTTAGTATGTCCTGATGGGTTCTTTGGAGCTACTTGTACCCAGGAGTGTCATTGTGCCGGTGATGTAGTTTGTGACAAAGGCAAAGGTAGATGCCCAGATGGTGTAATGTGTGAAACAGGCTACAGAGGTGAAAACTGCCAAAGTAAGTGAAAAGTAGACAATGTGGTATGATACATGTACTACACATTCTTACCACTCCGAATAAACATTTGAAAGGAACGTAACTTGTGTTTCTGCTTGGGAGGAATGGCATACGTCATTACTTCCTTGATGGGTAATTACGCCTAGTTACTGCTATTTAAAATCTTTAAATTTAATTATTTTTATTCAGACTCATGTCCGTATGGGATGATTGGACTTCAACCCGACTGCATCATTTGCTATGGTAAGGTTTGACAAGTAATGAGAGTTCATGTTTATTTCTGTAATAACGACATACGATACGTCTACACATCGAATAAGGGCCTAAAAACAAACGAATGTGGTTCGTTGAAACAATGGTCTATTTCATTATACTAGGATATAATTATGATAAGAACCATGTTGGATCTTTGAGGGTCATAGTTCCAATGGCCCACTTGTCCGACGACCCATTGTTCCGACAAAGAAAGGGTTGTTGGTAACAGCCGGGTTGAAATATTAGGAGTCGGATCAATGGATTTTCAGACTATTCGTTCTCCAGTGTCTGACAAATGTCAGTGTATGTGGGAAAAGTAAAGGGCTTTCGGAATACTCCTGTGGCTTGTTAACCGCTGATAATAGAATGGGCCGTGAAAAACGCAAATACAAATTGACACAAGCACCCTGGCTTGACTCGTATACTTATACGGCGCATTTGTTAATGGTAAATGGAAGATCTACGTTGTACCAAAGTCTGTCGGTACATTGAAGCTTCTTCAAGAACAGGGACAGAGCACACTGTTCAAAACATTGATAACTATCCCTACTAAGAAGAGATTATTTCACAACGTGTTTTCCGTAGCCTGAAGTAACGTACGGTCCGTCAGAACATTGAAGATACATAACCTATACATACCTTAGGGATTCCGTTAGATTTGTCGGAAGACCCAGACTGTCTGTCTGACATGCGTATGTCTTCACGAATGGACGAAATAGGTCATTGTACCTACAAAATCCTGACAGTACAAACAAACACTTTTTGGGCCACTTGTCCGCCCCCTTGTCTATGCTACTGATCATAAGCAGATCTGCTAGAACGATCATAACAAGCCTGCAGTTGTCGTTTAACCTATAGATCGGGAGGAATATTGTCCAAGAAACCTATATAATACAAAATATATCTGACCGAAGTGAATATCTTCTAAGTTTAAATATACCCTCGTCTCGGAACTAATACATAGACATACCACAGAGTAGTTCTCCTTCAATGCATAAGATGAAAATTATGTTGATAATTAAGTTGCTTATTGGTTTCTTCTAGTTCCTATTGCAGTGAGTAATCTTGTCATCTCTGAGCCAGATACCAGCATCATTAATTGGAAAACCCCCCAAAACAAGTGTCCTGTTATCGATTATGCGATTCAGTTTCAACTGGTTAATAGAGATCAATGCCGAGTGATGAATGGTGAATTTGAGACTGTAGACAACACGTCAGTGAGAGAGTTTACTTTACGGGACGCTGATTCATCACTATACGCATCTTCAACGTACAAGATCCGTGTACGAGCGACGAATGAAGCTGGGCTTGGTGAATATCAGGATGAGAATCACATTGAGTATACAACATCAGCAAAAGGTAATTACCGAAACATATGAAATACCATACACTTATATGATACGGCAAAAAAGTATCCTGTTTCCTGTTTCCTGTATCCTGTATCCTCCGCGCGTGTCGCCTCAGACCAGCACGTTGGTATTTGTAATTTTAATTTAATTTAATTTATTTTTTTTGCTATGAAACAATGTTAAATTGCAGCCAAAATTGCTGGATCGATTGGAATTCTGCCGTGTTGCGTTTTAAAAGATTTATTTTACGTAGAGGTATGAACGTTTGGCAGATTTGTTAAGCCTCTCTTAGCCGCCATAATATGGGTAATTTGCGAGTCACCGTACGGATTTTGAAGCCGACCTATGACCAGAAACTGGAGCGTTTTTTGTTCAAACGCTATGCACTGTTATTCTATCAACAAACGCTATGCACTGTTATTCTATCAACAAACGCTATGCACTGTTATTCTATCAACAAACGCTCTGCACTGTTATTCTATCAACAAACGCTATGCACTGTTATTCTATCAACAAACGCTATGCACTGTTATTCTATCAACAAACGCTATGCACTGTTATTCTATCAACAAACGCTATGCACTGTTATTCTATCAACAAACGCTATGCACTGTTATTCTATCAACAAACGCTATGCACTGTTATTCTATCAACAAACGCTATGCACTGTTATTCTATCAACAAACGCTATGCACTGTTATTCTATCAACAAACGCTATGCACCTGTTATTCTATCAACAAACGCTATGCACTGTTATTCTATCAACAAACGCTATGCACTGTTATTCTATCAACAAACGCTATGCACTGTTATTCTATCAACAAACGCTATGCACTGTTATTCTATCAACAAACGCTATGCACTGTTATTCTATCAACAAACGCTATGCACTGTTATTCTATCAACAAACGCTATGCACTGTTATTCTATCAACAAACGCTATGCACTGTTATTCTATCAACAAACGCTCTGCACTGTTATTCTATCAACAAACGCTATGCACTGTTATTCTATCAACAAACGCTCTGCACTGTTATTCTATCAACAAACGCTATGCACTGTTATTCTATCAACAAACGCTATGCACTGTTATTCTACCAACAAACGCTCTGCACTGTTATTCTATCAACAAACGCTATGCACTGTTATTCTATCAACAAACGCTATGCACTGTTATTCTATCAACAAACGCTATGCACTGTTATTCTATCAACAAACGCTCTCCACTGTTATTCTATCAACAAACGCTATGCACTGTTATTCTATCAACAAACGCTCTGCACTGTTATTCTATCAACAAACGCTATGCACTGTTATTCTATCAACAAACGCTATGCACTGTTATTCTATCAACAAACGCTCTGCACTGTTATTCTACAAACGCTCTGCACTGTTATTCTATCAACAAACGCTCTGCACTGTTATTCTATCAACAAACGCTCTGCACTGTTATTCTATCAACAAACGCTCTGCACTGTTATTCTATCAACAAACGCTATGCACTGTTATTCTATCAACAAACGCTCTGCACTGTTATTCTATCAACAAACGCTATGCACTGTTATTCTATCAACAAACGCTCTGCACTGTTATTCTATCAACAAACGCTATGCACTGTTATTCTATCAACAAACGCTCTGCACTGTTATTCTATCAACAAACGCTATGCACTGTTATTCTATCAACAAACGCTCTGCACTGTTATTCTATCAACAAACGCTATGCACTGTTATTCTATCAACAAACGCTATGCACTGTTATTCTATCAACAAACGCTATGCACTGTTATTCTATCAACAAACGCTCTGCACTGTTATTCTATCAACAAACGCTATGCACTGTTATTCTATCAACAAACGCTACGCACTGTTATTCTACCAACAAACGCTCTGCACTGTTATTCTATCAACAAACGCTACGCACTGTTATTCTACCAACAAACGCTATGCACTGTTATTCTATCAACAAACGCTGTGCACTGTTATTCTATCAACAAACGCTCTGCACTGTTATTCTATCAACAAACGCTGTGCACTGTTATTCTATCAACAAACGCTATGCACTGTTATTCTATCAACAAACGCTATGCACTGTTATTCTATCAACAAACGCTATGCACTGTTATTCTATCAACAAACGCTCTGCACTGTTATTCTACCAACAAACGCTCTGCACTGTTATTCTATCAACAAACGCTCTGCACTGTTATTCTATCAACAAACGCTCTGCACTGTTATTCTATCAACAAACGCTCTGCACTGTTATTCTATCAACAAACGCTCTGCACTGTTATTCTATCAACAAACGCTATGCACTGTTATTCTACCAACAAACGCTATGCACTGTTATTCTATCAACAAACGCTCTGCACTGTTATTCTATCAACAAACGCTCTGCACTGTTATTCTATCAACAAACGCTATGCACTGTTATTCTATCAACAAACGCTATGCACTGTTATTCTATCAACAAACGCTACGCACTGTTATTCTATCAACAAACGCTATGCACTGTTATTCTATCAACAAACGCTATGCACTGTTATTCTATCAACAAACGCTATGCACTGTTATTCTATCAACAAACGCTCTGCACTGTTATTCTATCAACAAACGCTCTGCACTGTTATTCTATCAACAAACGCTCTGCACTGTTATTCTATCAACAAACGCTCTGCACTGTTATTCTATCAACAAACGCTCTGCACTGTTATTCTATCAACAAACGCTCTGCACTGTTATTCTATCAACAAACGCTATGCACTGTTATTCTATCAACAAACGCTCTGCACTGTTATTCTATCAACAAACGCTCTGCACTGTTATTCTATCAACAAACGCTCTGCACTGTTATTCTATCAACAAACGCTATGCACTGTTATTCTATCAACAAACGCTATGCACTGTTATTCTATCAACAAACGCTATGCACTGTTATTCTATCAACAAACGCTCTGCACTGTTATTCTACCAACAAACGCTCTGCACTGTTATTCTATCAACAAACGCTCTGCACTGTTATTCTATCAACAAACGCTCTGCACTGTTATTCTATCAACAAACGCTCTGCACTGTTATTCTAGCAACAAACGCTCTGCACTGTTATTCTATCAACAAACGCTATGCACTGTTATTCTACCAACAAACGCTATGCACTGTTATTCTATCAACAAACGCTCTGCACTGTGAGTCTATCAACAAACGCTCTGCACTGTTATTCTATCAACAAACGCTATGCACTGTTATTCTATCAACAAACGCTATGCACTGTTATTCTATCAACAAACGCTACGCACTGTTATTCTATCAACAAACGCTATGCACTGTTATTCTATCAACAAACGCTACGCACTGTTATTCTATCAACAAACGCTATGCACTGTTATTCTATCAACAAACGCTCTGCACTGTTATTCTATCAACAAACGCTCTGCACTGTTATTCTATCAACAAACGCTATGCACTGTTATTCTATCAACAAACGCTCTGCACTGTTATTCTATCAACAAACGCTCTGCACTGTTATTCTATCAACAAACGCTCTGCACTGTTATTCTATCAACAAACGCTATGCACTGTTATTCTATCAACAAACGCTCTGCACTGTTATTCTATCAACAAACGCTATGCACTGTTATTCTATCAACAAACGCTCTGCACTGTTATTCTATCAACAAACGCTATGCACTGTTATTCTATCAACAAACGCTCTGCACTGTTATTCTATCAACAAACGCTATGCACTGTTATTCTATCAACAAACGCTCTGCACTGTTATTCTATCAACAAACGCTATGCACTGTTATTCTATCAACAAACGCTCTGCACTGTTATTCTATCAACAAACGCTATGCACTGTTATTCTATCAACAAACGCTATGCACTGTTATTCTATCAACAAACGCTCTGCACTGTTATTCTACCAACAAACGCTATGCACTGTTATTCTATCAACAAACGCTATGCACTGTTATTCTACCAACAAACGCTCTGCACTGTTATTCTATCAACAAACGCTACGCACTGTTATTCTATCAACAAACGCTATGCACTGTTATTCTATCAACAAACGCTATGCACTGTTATTCTATCAACAAACGCTCTGCACTGTTATTCTATCAACAAACGCTCTGCACTGTTATTCTATCAACAAACGCTCTGCACTGTTATTCTATCAACAAACGCTCTGCACTGTTATTCTATCAACAAACGCTATGCACTGTTATTCTATCAACAAACGCTCTGCACTGTTATTCTATCAACAAACGCTCTGCACTGTTATTCTATCAACAAACGCTCTGCACTGTTATTCTATCAACAAACGCTATGCACTGTTATTCTATCAACAAACGCTCTGCACTGTTATTCTATCAACAAAGGCTCTGCACTGTTATTATACACAAAACTACGTTGATAACTAAATTGATTAATACAATAAGACGTAGACAAATCCCAAATACACTGTTTTGGAAAGGATGCGCGGTGCAATTTC
The DNA here is from genome assembly GCA_029582265.1 of Zoroaster sp. YZ-2022. Lineage (NCBI taxonomy): Eukaryota > Metazoa > Echinodermata > Asteroidea > Forcipulatida > Zoroasteridae > Zoroaster > Zoroaster sp. YZ-2022. The sequence continues at coordinate 36,416,815 of CM055825.1, forward strand.
ACTTTGGTCTTAATTATTATTGTACACGTACATGTTCTGGTTTCGCAACATTTATCAGAATATTGACGTGTACAAAGCTAATTGGGGTTACCGCGCTCATTCCCGTGTCCATACATTTTGGATTGAAATGTTATTGCAAAAGATGCGTATAGAGTTATACGGAAAGTATAACCATGTAGTATCATTAAACATTGTGTAAGAGCCTTACAGCGACTGACCGACTGACTGACAAGTTTTTTTCGGAAAAAGTCATTCAATTTGATACCCGGCTCATTCAATTTCGTTTGAAAATAAATGCTCAGCTACATCAGCATTCAACAGTTAAAGAGTCATTTAATTTCAACACCTGAGCATTCACTCGACAAATAACATCATTCAATTTCAACACTTGAGCATTCACTCGACAAATAAGATCATTCAATTTCAAATGGTTGAAAAAGTTCATTCAATTTCGTCAAAGCCAGCAGCAACAGGCTGGTCGACTATTCAATTTCATCAATGAGCAACCATTTTCCAAATGTGTGCATTCAAATTCGTTTCTGTGATATGTGCTTTCTGGTTCGTATTTGCCTATAAATAAAGGCAGGATGTTCTGAAGAGAAATCATTTCTACACTAGTTCCGAGTTATACACCTCTCAGTAAATAGACGATTTCTGAAGCAAAGATGGCTGCCCGTGGTCATTACAGAAGAGCGAATAATGTAGATAGAGGGAGGCTGGTTGAAGCATTCGAGAACAATGAGGCTGACTACTTAGACTTGGCAGACACTCTCGGCATCAAGAGATCTACCGCAAGGTCCATCGTGGCTACATACTTGCGTACCGGTCGTCACGAGAAGTTGCCTACGGGAGGGGCACACAACACCAAGATAGATCACGAGATGCAAGATGAGCTGAAGCGATTGCTGGACGACAACCCTCTACTAACACTAATTCAGATAAAAGATGAACTCCAACACCCTCTACCGGATAAACCAACCGTGTCTCCCAGCACTATTGCCAGAACCCTGGACGGCATGCTCATGACCCTTAAACTCGCAGAGGATGTGCCTGATGCCCGCAACTCGCCTAGAGTACTCGATATGCGTGTAGAGTACGAGCAGTGGTTCATGCAGTACGGAGTTGTCGGCCACTGCGTGTTCATCTACGAAACTGGCTACAACCACAACACATGGATCATGGACGAGACGCTCTTTTGGAAGAGCCCCTCGCGGTATCCCAGCGAGACGCGTGGTACACGCACAACGCGGACGCAACTGCAACATAACATTTGCTGTTTCTGGGGAGATTGGTCTTGTACACCACCGAATAGCCTTTGAGACTGTTACGAGAGAAAGATTTGAAGAGTTTCTGGCTGACACAGCTCGTGAGTGCGAAAATATCTTCCCTGCAGATGAGCCAGTCTTTCTTGTGTACGAAAATGCCAGACCCCATGTACGCGCCCAGCTCCCAGCAGGAATCAACCAGCAGATCCAGTTGAAGCGTCTACCACCCTACTCACCATTCCTGAACATGACAGAAATGGCCCATTCGTTATTCAAAGCTGGTGTCAAAAGAGATTTGGCCCTCCCAGAATGGCAGCTACAAGTAGGGGACAGGGACGCAGCACATGAAGCAGGAGTGAATCTTCAACAGTGGAGGGGTGATCTCATTCAAGAAGTGGCTCAACAGAATGTGGGACAAATAACTCATGAAAAGTGCATGAGATGGTACAACAGCCAAACTTACATGCCCAGATGCCTAGCACGTCAAAACATTGAAGGTTAAAGAAACCAGTTTCAGATAAACGTAGAATTATAGACGAAATAAACAGAAAAAGAAAAGGACCTGTGAAAAAAATACACAGGGAAACAACAACAATATTTAATTTTTATAACGATGCCCCCTTATAATTATAAGCTTTTGTTTATAAAAAAAAATCATTTGTTAATTTGTAATTTGACATGGTCTGAACGTAAACGAATAAAGAAGACGACAACAAAAGTAAAGACCAATGTAAGCAGTAACAAGGCAAGAGCAAATAATTGTGTATTAATTTCATATTTATGGGCCATACGTTTTTTTACTTTATTTAACTGCCTTTTGGAAACAATATTTAAAGTTAAGTCATGGGGTAACAAACGCAAAAAGAACAATTATTGCAATTAAGACAAACAACAAGAATTAAATGAAACTCAAAACATGGAAACGCATAACACATGGAACAAAAAATTGCCAGTAAAAAGAACAATTGCTAACTTTAAACTCAAATAAGCCGTATCATACTCATGTTGAATTTGAACGCTCAAATGTTGAAATGCATTGCACATAAACGAAAAAGAAAAGAAACAACAGCTACAAAATCCTGTGCGCTTCGATGACTCTGAATTTGATTGCACCTATTGCGAAAATGTGGTAGATATTCAACATTAAGAATAGTGATCTTGTAGTTTTGAATGCCTATAAACGAAATAGAATTAAAAGAAAGAAATCATGTGTGCACGAAAACAAAATTGAATGCAATAATATCGAAAGAGAAACCCTAGTTGGATTGAATTATCAAAATCGCGTGAATTTGAAAGCGTGTTGATGAAATTGAATGATTTTTTGTTGAAATTGGCCGGGAAAACCTATCTATCAGGCCTAATGTGCCGCCCCACCCCTATCATAAGTATCTTCAGAAAACCTATCACGCTCAAATTTTTGCCTTTTCTAACAATTCTTTACGGAAGCGTTGAAGGGACACCGTAAAAATTGGACCCGGCTTAAGTCATAATTATGACTTTAATATCTCATAATTATGACTTAACATAAGTCATGATTATTAAGAATTAAGAATGAAGAATTTCCACTTTTAGTGGTAAATAGTAGACTGTGTTTCAGGGTTTATTAACCTTTTGAACACGGATCTGGAAATATGACCAATTCCAATGCATTCTGGGAATCAAATATGGCCGCCGTAACGTTAAAATGTAAAACATTTTTTGGCAATTTTTACTTTGTACTTATAAGAAGTTACATCATAAATATAAATAGTGATTGATTCATCTTTTTGCCCCACACCGACGTATGTATAGCACTGCATACACTGTGCTTTCCGAGTGTCTGTGGAAAAAAAAACTTCACAGGCGACCTCCTGCTTACTATTGCAGACGTCTTAACCTCTCGACCACTAAGCTTGCCCAATGACGATTGGCCGGCTATAGTGTTGGATGTGATTATGTCTGCCTCTACTGTACCAGATAACTATAACTAGATGTATATGATCGACCTTCAATAACTGCCAATAAAGATCAAAAAGGTAATAAAACAAATATCTTCATTGTTTTATAATATGATTAGAACCATCGGCATCCCCAGCAGATTTCGACTCGACTTCTAAATCGAGGCACAATATTGAGTTGACTTGGAGTGAGATACCTTGTGGACAAAGAAATGGCGACATTACTGAATATACGGTAAGATTTATGAATCGTCTAGCTTCTTGATTCACGTAATTCTGATGTTTTGTATAATTTTTCTTTTTTGTTAGCTTACTTTGTAAATAAAGGGAATAATATTGGGCCTATAACTTTAAAAAGTAATGTTTAACAGAAGCTGTTCTGTTATTTTAATAAGTAGCATGGGATGGATTGTGCTAGATAAAAAAATTACTATTGACAGAGGAGAAGATAAAAGTTTACCATCTTTATATCTTATGTGAAACTTACAGTATTAAAATCCTATTCAGTTTTAGTTTTATTTATTATGACAATCAGATTCGCTTTAAGGTACTGGAGAAGCCTTACAACGTCAGCTTTAAGCCTCAGAGTACGTACCAGTCAGTAATCATACCACACCCAAGAATGCAACATAATATCACTGGTTTAGAACCCTCGACAAAATACGAGTTTCTTCTGGCAGGTATTAATGTTGCTGGTACAGGAGCGCAAGTCCAAATTGAGGAATTTACATCAGTTGAAACAGGTAATGCAGTCCCAGTTTATTGCTGACAAACCAAGATGCACAATCCTCCAATTATGTCAAAGGAAACAATTGCATCGGCTGTTTTTCGGCAAACGGGGTTCCGTAGAAAGTTTGAGATTTGGGATTTACATTCAGTTTGCCAGACTCTGTTTACAATTTTTCAAGCTAACATATTAAGTAGTACTAATTTATATTTCGTGTTTGCGTCATCAGTAGATGGATCATTGGAAAAGAGCTTACCAGTGTATCCAACTTCATTCGGACAAATAATTAAAGAACAACGATACTGGTACATTTTACTGTAATTTTGCGGAAATAAGTTCTTTCAGGCACAGTGATTAGGTATATAATTAGGTTTAATTTCTAACTTGCCTTCTCAAAGAAATGTCAGTTTAAAATTGAAATGTAATGCAGTTCCCAGATACAAACAGATCTTATCTTATCGAAGCCCAGTTTTACTGGTTTGAAACCCTCGACAAAATACGACTTTCTTCTGGCAGGTGTTAATGTTGCTGGTACAGGACAGCAGGTCCAAATAGAGGCATTTACATCAGTAGAAACAGGTAATGAAGTCACTTCATTGCCGACAAAGATAACAATGCCCGACTATAAATATGCACAATCGTCGCTCTGACGGCGTTTATTTTCTCCAAGGAAACTACATGAAAATTAAATGTTATTGTTGCAAGCTGCACTTTCACATAGAGAGTTGCTAAAGACGCTAGCTGCATGCTGCACTCAAAAGGTTTCTAGGATGTACAAGTCTTTAATCTAACATAAATCTCTAAAGGTTTCTAGGATGCACAAGTCTTTAATCTAACATAAATCTCTAAAGGTTTCTAGGAAGCACAAGTCTTTAATCTAACATAAATCTCTAAAGGTTTCTAGGACGCACAAGTCTTTAATCTAACATAAATCTCTAAAGGTTTCTAGGACGCACAAGTCTTTAATCTAACATAAATCTCTAAAGGTTTCTAGGACGCACAAGTCTTTAATCTAACATAAATCTCTAAAGGTTTCTAGGATGCACAAGTCTTTAATCTAATGTCCTATTGTGTATTGTGGTGATGAAACTTTTGAGACTTTTCCATAACAAAAGCAAGGATGTTTTAGGAAACAATCCTTACGACAGGGAATCGTTCATAAATATAGTAAGTGTTCATAATATTTAGGCCTTTACAATACCTATGTATACTGATATAATAATCATATATAGTTGCCAACCTGATAAGAATATAATTAATTAGTAAGCATTATATACAAACAATTTGAGTAGAAAATCGTATACATATTTGCAAATTTTACAGAAATTGATCCTCCTGCCAAGCCTTCTAAAATTTCCTCCAAATCGACACCCTCAACAGTCACCATTGGTTTACATCTTCCAACAAATTCGACCTACATCACGTGAGTATCTCTAGTAATAACTCAAGTATCCATAGAAACAGTGGCATATCAATAGTGTCTGAAAAGGGAACACACTGCCAAAGTAGGGTTCAAATAAAACGTACGATAAATTTACATGCATTGTGAATGTTGATTTTAGAGATTTATGTACAATTATCTATGACTATATAGGATTTAAGGCTTTGCATGGTGGGAAATGGTAATTAGGAAAGTTTTTGGAAGCACCATGTAACAAATCTCTAAAGTAGAGGTGTTGGCTCTGAGAAGAGCCGGTTTTGTTCTCAACGTTTCGGCAAGTATGCTCTGGCCGTCGTCTGGCCGTCGTCAGTATGCTCTGGCCGTCGTCTGACGACGGCTAGAGCGTACTTGCCGAAACGTTGAGAACAAAACCGGCTCTTCTCAGAACCAACACCTCTACTTTAGAGATTTGTTACATGGTGCTTCTGAAAACTTTCCTAATTATCTATGACTACTCATCAAAAAGACTGTCACTGTGACAGTGAACAGTGCAAACAGTACAAATTTGTTCAATATAATATAATTTACACATTGTTTATATTCTTATTGTACAGAGGTATTCAAATTGGTGTGCAGCGGAGTCAACCAGTCGTCAAGAGAGAAGCCACAAATTCTAGACAGCTAAGATCAGACATGACATCTGATTACGTAGCAGCAGAATTACGTAAAGAGAATCTTCCTGAAACATTTACCGTAGGTGATGGAAACACTTATGGTGGTTTTGACAACAAACCCTTGGAGAGCAACACTGAGTATGATATTTACCTCGGTTCTGTAAGCAGAATTTCAGACACGGTAATAATTAAAACGAATGTTTGTATTAATTATTTATTATTAGGCAGAATTTACCTATGAACAAGGATGCCTGTTCAATACGCTAGTTTATATGCCTACAAAGTGTTTGTTTTTGACAGTTATAAATCACATATTTTAATGCGTTGGATGTTCGTAAATACTATTTTATAGCTATTTTGTTTTGATGAATTATATGTCACTGACAACTGTTCGGCTTTGGTCTGCCTTAGGGTTCTTTGGTAAACACTGGAGGTCACATTTAGCATTATCTATTGTGTCAACTAAATATATTACTATAACATAATGTTCCTATTTGAATTTGAACAGGAGTATTTCATGACCTGGGGAGAGTCGCTCAGAGTAAAAGGTATCGATTTTTTTTTAAATAAATTGTTATGCAGTCATACATTAGCATACTGATTGGAAGAGAATATTCGTAGTTATATCACTTGTTCAATAATCAGTAATCAGTAAACTTCCAGTCGAGCAATTGTTATTAAGTACGACAACGAGTAAAGAAAAATGAACTCGAGTATATACTCAAGTACGAGTACAAGTACTCATAACACAACTCTATAGTTTGTGTATTCAAATTCTTTTCCCATGAGTACGAGTACTACACTCACTGGCCAAAAGTATTGCAACATGCTCAAAATAGCACTTTACAGTAACAGGTGAGATGATCATTTAATCCGATTTCATCAATCGTGTATTACATAGCAAGAACAGTAAAAAGAACATTGACTTCAAAACAAAGGCACTTTCAAAAAGTCTTAAGTAGTGTAAATAAAATAAAATAAATTATTGTAACACAGTTTTCCAAACTGAACTTTGTGTGAATTTCAATGTTGCAATACTTATGGCCAGTGAGTGTACAACTCTGCTTTTTAGCTTGTGCATAACCTTTTCTTAATTATTGGCCATTTCACGTACTTTTTCTTTTCTCTTTTCGGTTCTAAGACGTTAACTGCCCGTCTGCCCGCTCATCCGTCCATCAATTTAAAATGAATTTTATTTATTTTTTGGTTTTTGTATCATTATTATTTTATTTTATTTTTTATTTATTTTTGTTTGTTGTAGTACCAGGGAGTAGTTTCCCAGTCGCTGCTGTGGTGATTCCTATCCTGATTCTCGTCATCATTGCATGTGTAGCTGCTACAGTTATTATAATGAGGTTGGACTTCAAACATTGTTGTTTAAATTCTAACAAAACAGTGTTAAATGTTGAAGAAAAACAAACCACAAAAAGCCTTATAGTAAGTTTAAAGATTTCTGGAGAGGGTAATTTTCCTGACTGTTATACGTACTGTTTCTTGACTCAAAAAAGCCGAGGCGTCATTTATACAATGGGTCATATCTGTAACAAGACTTAAGGCCGGTTCATACTTGACACGAAAGCGAATGCGAAGCGAATTTTACGTCATCAAATTCGCAGCGAATGATTCGCACAAGTTGAAATGTGTTCAACTTTTGCGAACCTTCGCCGCGAATATTTGCTGTGAACCATTGTCGACGTCACAAACTTTCGCGTGAAGTATGAACCGGCCTTTAGTTAACTTGCTTTGTACACCGACCAACTTTTTAAAAATGTCAGTTTTAACGGGTTTCGACATCTCAAGCACCAATGATACCCAATGATATGGCGTGATGATTGCTATCTGTATGTAGCTTTTGTATGTGTCAATGTTTTTGTTATTATTCATTTTATCGAACAGGAGAAATACACAAAAGCGAAAAGCAGGTGAGAGCGCCATCATTGACACGATCTCGGGTAAGATTTATGAGATATTATATGAATTAAAATACTTACAACCCTTGAAAATGTGACTTTTCACTTAGATGGAAAGTTCAACATTTGTAATTACCATGATAATTACTTGGTGAAACAAAATTTAATTTACAAAAAGTAAAAACATACAAACATAAAAATCATGTTCATAAAAAACATGAAAAACAAGTTTTTCATCGTAATCTCCTAAATGTTTTATGATATATTTTTACATTTTACTATATATGGCATTTACGAATTATATACAGCAAATGTCGGTTTACATGATGATTCACGTGTTGAAGTAGACGAAGCGTCAAGTAGCGATGTCGCTGATATAGGACCAGACCCTGTGCCAACAACTAAACTTATACCCAAACAAGTCCGTAAGAAGACACCATATCCAGCACAAGGTTCCATTCTGTTGACGGAGTTGGAAGATTACGTTCGTAAGAAGAAGACTGACTCGTACAAGGATGGCAATGGGTTTCTTCGTGATTATGAGGTGAGTGTATTATATACAGGTAGTAGACTGGTGATTGCATATTGCATCTAAGTAATTACTACTTAAACCTTGCTGATGATCACACACACATTACACGTCCTGTTATTACCACTGAATTTGAAATTACACGTAACTATTTTGATTATGCAGCTTACTCATAAAATCCATAGTTACCGATTTAATTTTGCCCTACACCGACGTGTGTATAGCATTGCATACTCAATGCTTTCCGAGTGTCTGCGACTCGGGCGGGATTCAACCACTGAGCTTGCCAGATGACGAGTGGCCGGCTAGAATCCTACTTAGCAGCGGGTTCCGCGATATAATAATAATAATAATAATAATAATAATAATAATAATGTGTGGACTTATATAGCGCACGTATCCACCAACTGAGAGGTGCTCAAGGCGCATTATATTATTACCCCTGCTCATAAGGCTCATAAATCATTCCTGAAACCATCTCAGCTCCCTGGGGAATATACAGCTCAATTGCTGCCATTACAGCGCATATAGGGCTAATCAACCAACTCTGCCCTCACAGGTACCCATTTAACCCCTGGGTGGAAAGAAGCAATTATGGTTAAGTGTCTTGCTCAAGGACACAATTGTCACGGCCGGGATTCGAACCCACATTCTGCTGCTAACACCAGAACTTGAGTCCAGTAAGCTATGTATCGGTTGGTGAAATTCTTGTGTTGGGTGATAAACAATTGATTTAATTTTGCTCTACACCGACGTGATAGCATTTCACCAACTTATATGTCACAAACATATATATATATATATATTTAGGATAAGGAGTTTTATTAATACAATTTTCCTTACCCTAATCCTGCAATTAATGACAAAGGTCTCTTGTTGGTGGCGGACACTGCTCCCCAATCCTCACTTACATACAGTATAATAATAATATTATTATTAGCCCTAACTATATTACTTTTTAAGATTACTGATACGAAGTTCAGTACATAAATTAATGGGTAATGTTGTCCTTCAATGGAGATAGTTGTTGTATAGGAGTGTAATACTGCCGATTCAGTTTCTATCTCCGTCTTTGGATAACGACTAAGTACTTGATATACTGAGGGGTGCTCTGTAGGAACAGTAACCTTTAATCAAGGCTACTGATAGTTGGGTGCTCTGTTGGAACAGTAACCTTTAATCAAGGCTACTGATAGTTGGGTGCTCTGTAGGAACAGTAACCTTTAATCAAGGCTACTGATAGTTGGGTGCTCTGTAGGAACAGTAACCTTTAATCAAGGCTACTGATAGTTGGGTGCTCTGTAGGAACAGTAACCTTTAATCAAGGCTACTGATAGTTGGGTGCTCTGTAGGAACAGTAACCTTTAATCAAGGCTACTGATAGTTGGGTGCTCTGTAGGAACAGTAACCTTTAATCAAGGCTACTGGTAGTTGGGTGCTCTGTAGGAACAGTAACCTTTAATCAAGGCTACTGATAGTTGGGTGCTCTGTAGGAACAGTAACCTTTAATCAAGGCTACTGGTAGTTGGGTGCTCTGTAGGAACAGTAACCTTTAATCAAGGCTACTGATAGTTGGGTGCTCTGTAGGAACAGTAACTTTTAATCAAGGCTACTGATAGTTGGGTGCTCTGTAGGAACAGTAACCTTTAATCAAGGCTACTGATAGTTGGGTGCTCTGTAGGAACAGTAACCTTTAATCAAGGCTACTGATAGTTGGGTGCTCTGTAGGAACAGTAACCTTTAATCAAGGCTACTGATAGTTGGGTGCTCTGTAGGAACAGTAACCTTTAATCAAGGCTACTGATAGTTGGGTGCTCTGTAGAACAGTAACCTTTAATCAAGGCTACTGGTAGTTGGGTGCTGTAGGAACAGTAACCTTTAATCAAGGCTACTGATAGTTGGGTGCTCTGTAGGAACAGTAACCTTTAATCAAGGCTACTGATAGTTGGGTGCTCTGTAGGAACAGTAACCTTTAATCAAGGCTACTGATAGTTGGGTGCTCTGTAGGAACAGTAACCTTTAATCAAGGCTACTGATAGTTGAAACCAGAAACACCGGAGTAAATCCCTTCTCTTTATCGATAATCGTCCTGGGTTCATTAACCAAGGGCACTGATGCCAGTGAACAGGACCTACGGATTAACGTTTCATAATCGAAGGACCTCCCTGCGATTTCTGTGTAAACATAAGCAATGATGGTATCTTAGTATCTTACTCAAAGATTCATGCCACATGGATTCGAACCATCCGAGCAGATGTCCATGTCCGTGTGGCCATTGAACTCCATAATATTTAACCGATTTAGGACGTTTATTGATTTAATTTTCTTTGATAACAGATGGATGTTACCTTTCCTTCTTTTTTAGCATTTGTCAAATGACAATCTTCGTCCATGCTCCGTAGCAAAAAATGAAAAGAACAAAGAGAAGAATCGATATGCCAACATCATCCCATGTAAGTTCAACTCACATTATTACTGGCTTATTTTATTATTATTATTTATTACTGGAGTGCCATGGTCGAGCGGTTTAGTGCATCGGATTTGTGTTCTGATGGTTGAGTCGTCAGAATGTGGGTTCGAATCCCAACCGCGACCGTGGTACTTGTGTCCTTGAGCAAGAAACTTTACCATAAATGCTTCTCTCCACCCAGGAGTAAATGCGTACCTGTGAGGGCAGAGTTGGTTGTTGTGTTTGATTAGCCCATATGCGCCGAAATGGCAGCAATTGAGCTGTATACTCCCCAGGGAGCTGAGATGGTTTCTGGAATGATTATGCGCCTGATGAGCAGGGGTAATAATGTACAGCGCTTTGATACCTTGTTTAAAAGCGCTTTAAAATGCCCGACATTATTATAAATTATTATATAGAGAATTGGCTGTTCTAAACTGCTTACCAACCTAAAGGACCTGTAGTATAAATGCAAAATAAATGTTACTGGCCTTAGTTTCGAATCTAGCAGGTTCGTTCTCAAAGGAAAAATATTGATTTTGCCTTTGCGAAAGAACCTGCTTGGTTCGAAACGTAAGTCGAATATATTATTGGCACATTATGTGGATATCATATTCCATATAAATGTTGAGTTCTTGATCCATCGTATTCTACTCTATAAACTACACAAATTTACAAAGACAATAATACAGTACAGTTGGGCACGTTCACGCTGTTTTGCTTCGAAAATAATAACACATTTGATAAAGTCAAAATAATTACACACTTGCGAAGGATATTATATACGGTCACCCGCTTCTCAACTAAAATGTCACCTTTCACACCGTTTTCACGCACAAATAGGTCCTAGCAGTTCAACATGTAGTATTCAGCACTGTAACTCAGTATTGTTTAATTTGGCCCATGTATGTTTTAAGCAGCTTATGTGAAACGTTTTAATAATATCCCTTAATATAATTGTTTTTCACCACACAGATGATGATTCTCGAGTTGTGCTTACAATGCTGCCTGATGACCCATACTCAGATTATGTAAATGCAAGTTACATCGATGTAAGTTACACTGTTGATGTATGAAATAATATTTTAAATGAAGACAATACAGTAAGTGGAAATATAAAGAAACATATAAAATGCTTGTGTCTTTCTTTGCAGGGTTTCAATGAGCCGAATAGATACATTGCAAGCCAAGGTAGGATAATAGTTTGACAAATAGATGAATACATAGGTAAGACAATAGTTTGACAAATATATTAATGCATAGGTATAAGATAATAGTTTGACAAAAATATTAATGCATGACAAATGTACCGTAATACTTCATTGAAGCTTCATTGGTTAAAACATGTTTTAACCAATGAAGCGGTATATACTTCTTAACTATAGTTAAGAAGTATATACCGAATTTCTGCAGCCTAAATTATACCAGCACCTTATTTTGTTATACATGAACCGGCTATTTTCAGGTCCCAACAAGGCTTCCGTTCCTGACATGTGGCGCATGGTATGGCAGGAGAATACAGCCAAGATTGTGATGCTTACTAACCTACAAGAGGGAGTCAAGGTAATTAAAATTGTTGTAATTATATATTGTAACATCCACAACGATTCATTAAAAAGGGGTTAGGGACCCGCCCCTGGCACTGTCATTATTCTTTGATCACCTTTTTAATATATGTGTAATGAATTTCATTTAATGGGATTCCATCTTTTGTTTCCTTTTTACAGGGTAAATGTGAGAAGTATTGGCCAGATAAATCAGCCATATATGGGAACCTTCTTGTTAAATTGTCCAATGAGGAGACGCATGCAGATTACATAATACGTGATTTCGTAGTTAGCATGGAATTAGAGGTATGGTTTAATTTCAAATGATGTTATGTAAAAACAGCTGGCCAAATGTCTTTAAATGCATTCATATTTTATAATGATCAAGATACATATATAAAAGCCAATCTGTGAATTTTTTTTTTTATTTCATGGTGCCCATTAACGAGGAAATGGTAAAATATGTATTTAGATTTTAGCAAATTTAACTTCCTTTGAATGTGGAAATAGAACACAATAGCAATCATTTACAATGGCATCTTATACATTAATGTAATAATTTGATCCTTTAAATGTTTTACTCAGGAAAAAGGTATGAGAAAGGTTCGCCAATATCACTTCACAACATGGCCAGATATGGGCTTGCCTCAAGATCCCAACAAAGTGGTCAGTTTTGTTAAACTCGTGAAGGAATACAACCCTAAGAATGTTGGTCCCATGATCGTCCATTGCAGGTTGGTAATATCACCGAGCATCCCAAGTATAGGAATGTCAGTCAGGTGTACCGTGACAAAGCGGTTTAGTTTAGTTTAGCTTAGTAGCCAGGATGGTAAGTGGTCTTATGTCCTTGAACAAGACACTTACAACTACCTGATTCTCATCACCCATGAGTTGTATGGAGACCTGTAAGGGCAGATATGTTATTATTGTGTTTGATAATACACTGGACGCTTAACACACTACATAATAAAATAGACTGTATTTTGTAATACTATCCATGTAATACTATCAAGAATAATATAATGGAGGCATTTTTAAAGCGCTGTTATACGACGTATCACAGCGCTGTACATTATTACCCCCTGTTCATCAGCAGCGGCGTAGCCAGGTCTGTTTCAGTGGGGGGGGGGGGGGGGGCACAGGGGGCATTGCAGAGTATGGGTTTTTCCCCTTTTCTTTTCTGTTTTTTGGGGGGCACTATGAGGATTTTTCGTGGGGGCACCTAGGGGGCACTGGAAATTTATGGGGGTACATGCCCCCCAGGCCCCCCGTGGCTACGCCGCTGCTCATCGGGCTCATAAATCATTCCTGAAACCATCTCAGCTCCCTGGGGAGTATATATACTGCTCAATTGCTGCCATTTCAGCGCATATAGGCTAATCAAACACAACAACCAACTCTGCCCTCACAGGTACCCATTTAATCCTGGGTGGAGAGAAGCAATTATGGTAAAGTGTCTTGCTAGAGGACACATGCACCGCGGTCGCGGTCGGGATTCGAACCCACATTCTGACGACTCAACACAAATCCGATGCACTATACCGCTCGGCCACTAAACCTTCGTTCTTAATCAATAATATATCCCCGACGATGCACCAACATGATAACATCAACTTTTGGCCGAACTGATATTTGTAATTATATATTTCTCCAAAATTAGCTTTAAGATGTATTACACTCGCAACACGTCCAAACAATATGATTGGCATGAAATAATTGTTGAAATAATCGAGTATGAAGTTGAATAATGTCACAAGTTACACCTTCTGCTTTCCAAGCCTCACTTCAATCATGCCTGGGTTGCATCTGGCATCTCGACTGACATCTCTCTCTGCTAATAGCAGGTTATATTAGTTAGAATATGTACATTTCAATGTAATATAATGTTATTGTGTGAATGTTTGTAGCGCTGGAATTGGCCGCACAGGTGTGTTCATTGTCTTAGACTCCATGTTGGACCAGGCAAAGACAGAAGGCAAAGTGGATATCTGGAATTTTGTTCAAGAGATGAGAGACCGCCGGATGAAGATGATCCAAACATCGGTAACAAAAAATACAGTCAGGTTAAGAGAATATATCTAACGTATTGGTATTTTCCTGCATATAAATTAATTTAAAGACTTAAAGCCTTATGTGTTATAATTATATGGACTACCGGCTTATTTGTTAAAATTGTAGTTAACATTAATGGATGTATTCCTCACTGTTTCTCCATGGATTCGTCGAAAATTATTGAAAATTTGCCCCAGTGGAACAAACTGGATGAAGTAGGCTTAATAGTTACCGGGATGGTCTGCGGGGTATTATCTAGGAGTCACTAAGATGCTCTTAAATGATAGGTCTCGAGTTTTTTCCAACCTTTATTCCGTACTGCTAGTGCAATTAATGACAATGCACTTATAACAATTACTAGCGCGTTTGGTTAGTCTGGACTTGGCGTAATAAGCCTAGTTGATGATCATATCACTGCAGGATAAAGGTTGATATGTTTCATCCATATACAGGCCCAGTATGAGTTCATCTTCGATATTCTGATTGAAACATTCCTGTGTGGTGATACAGCCATACAACCAGAGGTATTTGGAACCCAGCTTGCTGCTCTGAAGAAGGTGATGAAGTCAACTCAGAAGACTGGATTACAACGACAGTTTCAGGTAAAGCGTAATGTTCGATCAAGTAAAGCAATGGGTTTCAATTTAGACTGAAACATTAGAGCATAAGAATATATTTCATGTCATTTCACATGGATAGTGATAATTGTCTTAATCATTTATGATTTACAATACGGTATATGTAATATAAACAAATATATAAGGTAGGGTGTTTATTGAAAGTTGTTCGAATTGCCCGTTTTTATGGCGGATTGATACAGTTGACAAGGATGCATTAACATGCTTTAAACTAATTAAGGTAGTGAATAATTACCTGAATTAAACAATGAATTTCTTATATCCCCACATAAATGTCATAAGTTTTTTTTCTGAGGGGCTGTCATTTTAAAGAAAAGTTTTATTATTGCATATTAAACTTGAATTTAAGAGAATTGATATACCGACACTAAAATTCGGTACCTATCCCCTATGGGAATTAACACTACCCTCTGTTGACAAGTGTCGCGAAAATTGAAATATTTAAAATGAATTTTATAATTTTCTCACAAATGTGTAGACCAATTTAGCTTAAACTTTCTTTTTTAAAGTGGGTTGTTTAATAAAATAAGAACACTTTTAGAAACAGTTTTGCCAATACTAATATTTTTCTTTACCTTTATACATTTCAAACTAATAAAGTATACTTTTTCCTAAATCCAAATTGGTAATAATTATTTTTTTTAAATGAAAGCCACTTTGTCTTAATTTGTCTACAAGAGATACCATTATCAGCTTTACAGCAAATAAGTTTAAGGTTTAAATTCGACCATGGGTTGTTTTTTTAATAATAAATGCTATTCCTTATCTTTTATAATTATAAATATAAAAGTTTTAGGAATCATTTTAAACCAAAGTAGCTTTATTTCCCGTATGTGGACAGTATACCGTCATGATCACAATGAAATAAGACAAATTAAATTTGATAATATTTTTGTTTTCTTTTGACTGTCCATTGTTTCAAGGACAGCTTGTTTCTCAACAAAAAAGTTTTGTTAATGCCCTTTTAAATTCAAATTCCCCACAGAGCCTGAATCTGTTGACCAAACCACCGAGTTCCAAAGAATGCAAAGGGGGTCGGATGCCAGAAAATGCCAACAAAAACAGGTTCCTGGACCAGGTACCAGGTAAGTGTTCTTTGCCATCCGTTCCTTATATAAGGGTATGACCACAATGCATTATGGTTTGTAATGGAATATCTGTATACAATAAATGTTCCATATAAAATCATCGAAAAATGACACAAATTGAAAACTTCATAAAAACAAAACATGTGTTGTTAATAAAATGATAAAGTTTAATTTAAAATATAATACCCTACTCTATGTAAAGTATGATGATGATGTCAAACATTCCTTGAAACGTGTTTTTAGAATTTGATGTAAAGAAATTTTTCAGGAGTTGGCTGTTAAGGAAGGAACAACATTGGTAAAATCGGTAAAATTGGCCAAATCGCTTCTTTGCTTACTCTCTTTGACTCAAGACATAGAATTACCAACCAGTAAAAGTTTCAGTTCAATACGTTACGTCATTTGAGAGCAAACAGTGAACAAGCATTAAGATTTGGGTACTCTTTCCTAAATTCGAAATGGAATGTATTTCACTTTTCTGAAAATATTACCGCACTTCAGACGACTTTATTATACCATCATCAGCTTGACACTAATTAGGGTTTGTATTAAAACTTAACCATTTGGTTATTTGTTAATTACCAATACTGTACTTTATTTTTAAGTAGGCCTAATTACAAAAGAAAAGCCATCTTGTACAACAACGGTTTTACAAACATACTAAATGGTGCACTAGGGAGTAGATAAATAACAAATATTTATTCAAACAAAACTGGGGAACAATATTTGGGTAGACCCAATGTATGGCTTTTCATTTCTGTTAAAACAGTTGAGCCCATATATATTTCCATTTGTGTATTTATGGGTTAATAAGGTTCCCTATATTTGATATTTGTATTATAGTTGACCGTTTCAGGCCCCACTTGATGACCGTAGGGGGTCTGGGAAGCACCGACTACATCAACGCTTGCTTCTTGAATGTAAGTCAACAACATACAAATGGTGGATAACCTGGAAGGTTTAACTTAAAGAGAAGATGCAACGTTGGTTAAATAGCCATATATTTACACTCTCCTTGAGTATACAGTATGTCCCCAAAAAAGTGTCACTCTAACTATTTCTGAAAATATACCAAAACCACGAAATAAATTTTGGAACTTTCTCAATTGCACAGATACTCCTAATCCTTGGCCTAAACACCTGTGAGAAATTACATAAAACTCACAGGTGTTTAGGCCAAGGATTAGGAGTATCTGTGCAATTGAAAAAGTTCCAAAATTTATTTCGTGGTTTTGGTGTGTTTTCAGAAATAGTTAGAGTGACACTTTTTTGGGGACATACTGTAGATGTTAAAAACTAAAATACACAAGCAACATGTGAAAATTTCAGCTAAATTTCGTTGGTAAGACATGTAGCTTTGCATGGTGAAAAGGATAAGTAACAACTGTTTGTGGTGACACCATGTAGAAATTTTCTTTTGAGTAGTAACTAGTTCTGAAATACACCGTTTGGTTACAACTCAATGTTTGATCAGTTTGCTCTGATCGTCTTCAGCAGAACGAAGTATATCGTGTTGTTAACAAGAAAAAGGTGAAAGGGCAAAGGTCATTCATGGTGGACAGTATAGATCTTCATATGATAAGGATATTTCTGTGTGTCTTATGATATATACCAGCAAATTCAATCAAACGTTTATCTAGCATGTCAATTTTTAGAACGCTCTTATGTCCAAAATGAATGGTTTCTCTGTCCCGTATGTTTATTATTTTGTCTTCTACAGAGTTATAGCTCTAAGGGTGCATACATAGCTACCCAGATGCCTTTGCCTCAAACTGTTGATGATATGTGGAGAATGATCTATGACTACAACTCATCTTGTATTGTTATGTTAAACAACAAGCATAACAATGACCCAGTAAGTACTACATTAAATGCATTGTATATGACATTCATAAATGCCCAAGACAGTTTAGACAATCTGATTGGACAAAACGTCATCTCGTGGTGTGTATTAACGGATGATAAATCGAAACAGCGCGTATGTGCCAGCTGTTCGTCAGCTGTTTTGTGCGACACGTGAAGCAGATTTGAACCAATCAGAGTGACGAAGATTGTTTCACATCACGCGTCTGACTTTGAAAGTGTTGTGCGTCTCCCCAAAGCGTGAATTTTATTTGCCTTTATTCAACAAAAATTACCAGAGCCCTAAGGTCATTAAATGGGGCCTGAAACGGTCCTTATTGCCCATGACCACGCCCATAACTATATAGGTGTCAAACACTATTATTTTTCCATTGACCCACTTCGAAAAACAATCTTTCTGGCAAATGTTCACCATTATACTAGATTTTTATTTTATTTATTTATTTTTACGCTCTAGCCCAAATATGGATTCCATCATTGTATACACTCAAAGTCCAGCCAATGGGCTAGGGTTACGACCTATCTGTCCGCAAAATGCTCCGACAGTAAAATAATCTTACGGTCAGGTCGGTTACCCAATCATGATTGCACACGCGAGGAGAAGTGATTCTCGAAACGAAACCTTCAAATGCCTCCACCACTATGTCTTGTCATTCGATGTGATTAAAAGTATTTCAGACGGAAACTCTACTTATACAGAGAGCATATACTCTTTTTTTTCCTTTCAGACTTGTGGCCAGTATTGGTCCAATGACAAGCCCACGCAGTATGGTAATTTCACGGTAATCTTACAATCGACTGATAAAGTGGGGAATAACATTGCAGTGCGTTATCTATCGTTGGTAAATAACAACAACCAGGTAGGCTATTCATGAATTGTGACAGATGAAAATTCTGTGTTATGAGATCACAAACAGGACACACAGAGAAGCAATCACGATGCACAACAAACATGCGTCATCTTAAACATAATCGGTTTACCTAGAAACATTAACACAAACAGTCATATTTTAATATAAAGGAAACACAAAAAGGTCAGATAATATTTTATGAGTTATAATAAACCGGTTATAATAAACCGGCTCTTCTCAGAGCCAAAACCTCTACTTTAGAGATTTGTTACATGGTGCTTCCGAAAACTTTCCTAGTTATAATAAACGTTATCAAGAGTTGGCATAAGTGGGGTTGGTTCAATAGGGGGATCCAAGCATTGGGGGGGGGGTCACCAGGATTTTCAAGGGGCATTTGACTGAGGCACTAAATTTCACACCATGTGTTTTTCGAGGGGGGCTCAGGGAAAAATATATATTATTAAAACTAAAGTGCTGAATCAACATTTTAAAGAGTGACAACTCTTTATAAAGTTGGATTTAACTTTTAAAAGTGTTGAATTAACAGTGATAAAGTAAGACTTAACTTGACTCCGTGTTAATTCAACGCTTTCTTTGAGTTGAATTTAACTTTATAAAGTGTTGTCACTCACCGAACTCTTAAAAGGTTGATTCAACACTTTAGTTTTAAGAGTGTAAGGCCAGAGATAAATGTAAACATCATATCTTTGTCATCAGTGCAATTATTCAGTCCATTACGAATTCTAATAAATACTATTTTCTTATTTTGTATGTGATTCCAGGAATCCCGGCTGATATGCCATCTACAGCTACTGGACTGGCCTAATGGTGGGGTACCAGCATCTTCAACCTCTGTCATGCAACTAGTGACAGCAGTACAGGAATGGCAGCATGACCACGGGAACGATCGAGTTACTGTTCACTGCATGTATGAACATATTAAAACTATCACTACAAATAAGATAATGTTGTATTTGTGTGTAAAAACCAAGTTTTAATTCCTTTATACTATTTTTCTAAAGAAATGTAATGCCTTTTGAACCTTTTGAAACCTTTTTGAAAAATAGTAACGCCCTTTGTTTGTGTTTACATTTTTGCTGTACAATACGGTTAATTACAGTAATTTATCATGACTCTAAGCCCCTATGAAGTCCCAATTATTATCATCATTATTATCGGAGTGTCGTGGCCGAGCGGTCTAGCGCACCGAACTCAAGTTCTGGTGTTGCCAGCAGCAGGGTGTGGGTTCGAGCCCCGGTCGTGACACTTGTGTCCTTGAGCAAGGTACTTAACCATAATTGCTTCGTCCTTCGGATGGGACGTAAAGCCGTAGGTCCCGTGTGTTGTATAATGCACGTAAAGTGGATTGTCGTGCGGTCTAGCGCACTGAACTCAAGTTCTGGTGTTGCCAGCAGCAGAGTGTGGGTTCGAGCCCCGGCCGTGACACCTGTGTCCTTGAGCAAGACACTTAACCATAATTGCTTCTCTCCACCCAGGGGTTAAATGGGTACCTGTGAAGGCAGAGATGGTTTGCTCTATATGCGCTAGAAATGGCAGCAATTGAGCTGTATACTCCCCAGGGAGCTGAGATGGTTTCAGGAATGATTTATGAGCCTTATGAGCCTTATGAGCAGGGATAATAATATAATGCGCCTTGAGCGCCACTTAGTTGGTGGATACGTGCGCTATATAAATCTATACATTATTATTATTATCATTTGGTGGGTCAAGGTGGCAAAGGGTGCATATGCTCCCTTTTTTGTTATTGCAGTGCGTGTACATTTACCATACGTTTTTGAATGTGCCCCTTTTTGGCAGTTTGCCCCACCCCCTTTTTATCGTGTGCCTCCCCCTTTGTTCGAGACTCAGGATCCGCCCCTGATGCTTATCATCTTCATATTATTATCACGGTAACCATTATTTTGTTTGTCTCAGTGACGGTGAGGGCGCTAGCGGTACATTCTGTGCTCTTCTTAACATCATGGAGCAACTGAACGTCGAGAAGGTGATTGATGTGTTCCAGACGGTCAAGAAACTGAGAGCAGTCCGTCACGGATTGGTGCACTCACTAGTAAGTTTGAAGGCAAATATTATTGACAACAGACATGACAGCATAGGCCTATAAGCAGTCACAAATGCTATATCCTCGCATGCAATATCGTCACCATCAGACCTGTGATTTCTCAGGATTTTTCCTGATTTCATGAATCATGATTTTTTGCAAATAATTATGCCTTTGCCGAAATATTTCCTTGAACGACGAGAAGTAGCCACCAAGGAAAGAAATAAGTAGCTTGTACTGTGTCCAAATCATCTATATAGTGTCTAGTTTGTGGGGATGTGGAGAGTCTGTAAATCCTGTAAATTAAACATCCAAGAGGTTCAGGGGGGCTTTGTCCTCTAGACCAAAGGGAGACCCAGTCCCGCTATCTATTTTTCAGGATTTTCACTTTTTGTCAAATCACACCCCTGTACCATGAAAGAGGTCACTTTAGGAGTCTCTTCCAACCCTCTCTCCTGTTCTCTCATAGTCGGTGTCTAAGTAGTCTACATGCGTCGACAGTTATAGTTTATATCATAGCTAGATATAATAGGCCTACTCAATATATTTTGATATTTTAACCGCAAATTGATGTTTTCATTTGTTTCAGGAGCAGTACACATTTTTGTATGACGCGGTACACTCCCATCTTGACACCAGCGTTGTGTATGAGAACTTGCTTTTGAGCCCCTAAATGTGATCAATTAATTACTGCACCTGCGAAACAGACAGACAGTGGACACCATCTACATAATTATGGAAGAGGTGTTATTTCTGCATTGCACTTAAAGAAGTGATTACCTAGCTACAATCACTCATTAAAACTATGATATGGATGATAGAGAGGAGCCTTTTTGTTATAGGCTTTTATCTTATATGTATTACCTTATTATAGGGTTAATTATTTCCTTCGTAAACAAGGATATGTAATCATAAACTCATGGCAGCTATAATTAAACATTATAGCATAAGGGGAAATGTTCGATCTAACGTGTCACGGGAATCTCCTGACAAAACATGTTTTCAAAAGTGGTTAATAGTGGTGAGTAGATAGAAAGTTAAAGAAGGACACTTTTTTGTCGCATAATTATAATATATTTAAATATAAAGCTCGCTATTTGCACATAGGTATACGTAGCCACAGCCTCGGGAGGATTCGACAGTGGTTTTTATATGAATTATTATTAATATCACACATACTTATTTGTCCTTGGGCCAAATCAACCCAATAATGAACATTCAATTTAGTTCAGTTTATTTTCCACGGAAATAATATGACAAATGTGATTAAGTGGTCTCCAAGTACCAAGCTTGTCGAGAGGAGACCCCCAAACTTAAGTATGAAGAAAAATATAGATTTGTATATGATTCGTTACTATTATTATTAATACAACAATTTACAACACACAAACTAAATACAATAAAAGTTAAACATGCAAATAAACATGGAGCGAATACTAACAAGAAAATACACAGAAAGTTTTGACTGCACTTAAGTACAATTAGTAACAGCAGTTAAAAGAAAATTTGGGGCAATGGAAGACATCGTTTTAGTGGTTGAATTTCATTGTATTGATATTCATCTATGGATAGTTTGAGTTTATACATGTATTTTAGGGGTAACTAAAGAGATATGTGAAAGTATCGTCTGAATTCAACCAGGTATAGGAATAGGATATCGAGACGATAAATGTGACTAGCTCTGAAATTAAACCAGGTATAGGAATAGGATATCGAGACGATAAATGTGACTAGCTCTGGCAACCCCTAAACTTGGCCCAATTTTCAAAAGAGAGATTTTGGTATGGTTTGATTCTCTAGATTTTCCTCTTTCATTTGATACCAGATTTGTACAAATCAGGAAAACAATTCTGACTTCTACAAATCTGGTATCAAGTGAAAGAGGAAAATTTTGAGAAACAACTATACCAAAATCTAACTTTTGAAAACTGGGTCCAAGTTTAGGGTTTTGCAAGAGCCAGTCACAAATGCTCATGGTTTCAATGAGGTTTCAAAGCATATTGTGTGTATGGAACGTCAAAGAGGCATAAACTCCGGTCATGAAATCGGTCAGACTTTGACATCGATTGATCGGATTTTGCAAAAGAGCGAACTGAAAGAGACCGATTGGAGATGACCGACTGCAAACGAGCAATTTCAAACGAGCGATTTGAAATAGAGTGATTGCAAAAGAGCGATTGAAATACATTACTCAGAAATATTGTTTTACTCAAAATTCGTTTTGAAAGTAAACAACATTCTATATATTCCTAATTTTAATTTTTATATTACACAGAGCACAATAATGATGTTATGATCCATTGACATGGTTACGTGAATGAGTATATACATAACATTGTTTAGAAAAAAAGGAAATTGCTGTACCTGTACTTATATTTCGTCCCTAATTTGCCACAGTGACCAATCCCGAATTAAGTTGGCATAGTGACCAATGCGGTATTGGTCATTTTGCCAAGTTACAAAAATAGCCAGTTAGAGCATTCGTCATTTGAATGCATGCTCTGTCTCCAAAACTATAAGGAATACATGCATGTGGATTAGATACAATGGTAGGTCTGTTCCTAAATGTACTAATGGGCGGGAAAACTTAAAATTGAAAAAAGTCGGTTTGGTCACTACGACAAATTAGGGACGATTTATGCATATATCCATATAAAATAATTATGAACTCGGTGTTACAGCAGCACCATTAGTGTAGAGGAACAAAACCCAAAACCTTGCCCAATGATCGCAAAGGTCACTTTATAATAACATAATTACTGACTGGGAATAAAACAATCACTTAACAAGAGAACACAAAGGTTCAGACAACCGACTTTTGAAAAAAATATAAATTCAATCAACTTGCATAATCAGTATTAAACCAATTCAAAAATAATTCCTATTCCTCGAACTCACAAAACTCCACGTGAGGTGAATCTGGCCGTCGATCGCAAAAGATCCGCACCTAGACCCGCAATACCTCATACGCAAAATGAGAAATTGCAGCGAGTTCAATGCACTGCTGCTAAGTGCTAGACCGGATCAACAAAATCTAGGGAGCGCTACTCGAAGAACGTTTAGCGTTGAAACGAGCATACCGATGATGATGATGAACCATGATTTTGCGCCTGATTCGGCAATGACATCACTTATGTGCTCAAGAATATGCACATTTTCATTGCCATAACTTAATATTAAAACATGCCACAACAAAAAACACCAACAAATTCATAAGTAAAACGTTGCAAAGTGATGTCAACATGGATACTCAGGTATGCGTTATGTTTCCTAGGCACGTTGGTAGAAATTTGTCAAGAGAGGGCGGTGACCAATTTGGGTTTATTTTTATTGCCCTCTGAAAATGTTCGCATCTATTTAAAATAATATTTTTAAAATGTGTGCTTTAATTGATTTTAAAGAGAAACAAGTGGAAACAACGAGCCCATGGGGGAGGGGGTGATCGTCCTCTTCGCTCCCCCAGACGTCTTCATTGATTTGATTTCCACCAAGCCACCAGATATTATCTCATTTCAAAGTATTTTCCCTTTTATAAATGTTTCAGCAAAGAAAAGATTTGTCTGACTGACCATACCTAAGTATGTTGGTGGGGAAATGTATAGACTTTTCATTATTGTGCCCCACTACACTGATGTAAGAATTCCATCAAATTCAATTAAATTTAATTCATTTTCAATTCAATTCGAATGAACGTGTAAGTTACTTTACGGAGAAACGATAAATAATTATGTAAAACTAAAAAAGATGTTTTGTTAAATAGTAATAATTTGCCAGAGTTGTATCAACCAATTGCTCTGTTGATTTATATATAAGCTATAGACCTATTAGTATTTGATAGGCGCAATGTTTTAAAACAAAAAATTATTTCGCAGCTTATAAATGTATACAATCAAGAAAAAGAATAAATAAATATTGAGTTATATTTCTAATGAGAGGTTTTAATCATTTTTGTTTTGTCCCCTTACCATGTAATTGAGGCAGATATGAAATAGTAAATTGTAACTTCATGAATTATGATTTGTACCCCAAACATTGACTTCATGATTTGTTGGATTGTACATTTCATACCTTAAAAATAAATAATGAATCAACCAATAGTTGGGAGAAGTCGGTTGAGAAGTGGTCCCATCCCCACAACTCCCCTCCCCCAAGACCCAAATCATAACAATAAATCACCGCCACTGGTTGTACGGACTCTACTCTGTGGTATACAGACCGACGGCGATGTTTTTTCTGCAGTACACTTCGTCCACTATATGCATTTGTATACTAAAAATGAATTTTTGACTTTATTTTCCTAAAATAAAATCCTTCACAATCGAGGAATTACTGTTACAGAGAAGGTCTTTTGCTACTGAATTAATTTTGCAGTTAAAGCAATGTTTGATCCCGGTACCTCCTACTATACTAACCACTATACTACTGTGGCATTTGAAGTGGTTGGTGAAATAATTACTGAAGAACCCTTTTTAGATTAGTTTTCTATGCCAATTTCTAAGCCATTGACAAAGTGTACTGCAGAAAAGAAAATTGCAGGCCCCCAATAGTACAGCAAAATAATTGAAACCAAAAACTCTGTAATTCACGTTTTAAGAAAGAATTAAAACAAAAAAGTCAAATTCTTTATTTGTTTTAAACAAATGTTGGGTTTGATTGGTCAGGGTGTTAGTACATCCCAATTTTCCCAACGTATTGCCGACTTGAGAAAACTATTATTGAAGGCGGGTTTATCATTTAAATGATAGACGTACCCATGGACGGTAATTACTGGGGGCAGAGGGAACATGTCCCCTCCAGTATTAATGAATAGGGGACGATAATGGCAATGTCCACCACAATAATCATCGCCATCTAATGAAATCCTACTCACTTCAAAGCACACAGATTGTAGATGTACTTCGTATTTTTCTATACAAAAATGTTGGGATTTATTGGGATTTATCGGTCCTTCCTTTCAATTAACATGTTAACAATTAATGATAACTTCAAATTTGTTCTTCATAGACGTTCTCTACTTTGAGGAACCTTTAGAAGTGTTAACTCAATTTCACAATTTAAGACGGCAGTAGTATTACATTAAATTCTACCTAATACATAATTATATGTAATATGTGAATCGATATTTGTATGTAAGAGCCAACGACTAGTATGTTTCTGCTCTGTATCTATAAAGCTTATGCTACAGTTACACTGTCACGATTTTTGATTGCGAATGCACAACGGATGTCCAGCGGATGGTCATCCGTAGTCATACGTAATGATACGTTAGGGATACTTAGTCATTCGTAGTAGAGTCCTAATCATACGTGGGCATCCGTTATGGTCCACGATGGCACAACGGAAGTTTGAAACGGTTCAAAACTATCGTTCTGGAATCGTGGAAAAAATCCGTTGTGTATCCTGTGTACATCGGATCCCTAGTCATACGTAGTGCATACGTAATGGCAATTGTGAGCAATCGCAGACATACGTGAACATCCTTTGTACAATCTTGGCAGAAATCGCCACGGATGCACTAGGGATGCACACAGGAAGCATTACGTGTGACTAGGGATGTACGCAGGATACACAACGGATGCTCAACGGATACACTGCGAATGTTAAGATAACACTACGGATGACCAAGTATGACAACGATTTATAACGACTGCAGTAAGATTACACAATGATCATAATGATTTCATAACGATTTATCACGATCTATCACGATTAATCACGATTTCACGAAAATGGCTGTATTTATAGGCAATCGTCACGTGATCGGCTACATCCGTTGAACAATCGTTGGGCAATCGTTAACCAATCGCTTAACATCCGTGTATAATCGTGGTTCATATGTTGTGAATCCTTAGTCACATCGTGGTCAATTGCTGTGTATACGTGATTATCCGTGGGCGTTACGTATACCTAGTAAATACTGTGTATACTCTTATAGCAATCGTTGTATAATCGGGGTCATACATTGTGGAACCTTAGTGGAGTCTTTGTGTAATCGTGTAGAAGTGAAAGTTCCACGGATGTACACGTATGGCAACGGATGACATTTATTTTTTTAATCGTGGTCACACGTGGACAATCGTAACGCCAGATCGTGACAGTGTGACTGTAGCTTTAGAGGATGATTTAGTCAGGGAACCACTTCACTTTTACTGCAAACTTGTTCTTTAATTGTTACATCCCGGACAAAAAACGTATAGCCACGCCAACGAATATACAGAACTCTCTGATATTTTGGACTTTCTGGGAGGTGACGCACGCCCTACTGATATTCTGGATCAGCCCCTAATATTTGGTACCATCATCAACGCCAAATAAATTGTGATTACAGTGTGCCATGGCGCTGAATTGTTCAGTATGTTTGTAAACAATTTTTAATTACTCCGCCATTTTTTTCCCCAAAATTCTCAATTTCCACAAGTTCCCTATTGAAACATAACCAAACAGCATGGTGAGTGCCCCGTTAGCTTATTTTGAACCATTGACCCAGAAATCAACACCAGAGCATGTACAATTCCCATAGGACCATGTACAATTCCCATAGGACCATGTACAATTCCCATAGGACCATGTACAATTCCCATAGCATATAGGCCTATAGACCATCTGTCAACACAAGATCATTTAGTTTAGCCGCTCTTATCACAAGGCTTCAAATTGTTTTCTTGGGTCTAGAGGGCCTCTATCCGTCTGTTTAGACCAATTTTGTTGTGTTTAACAAAACAAACGTATTGCACGCTATTCACACCTACATAAGTACGATGAAAGAACGGTGTGTGTAGATTGTCATAGTGCATTGCAGGGTTGTGATCAACAGTTTTCAAGAAATTATACGAGTCATTTAAATTTTAGAGTGTTTTCAAATGAGGCTGACCACCCTCTCAACAGGGTTAGTTAAACTGGCAGATCCAGAAGGTAAAACAAGGGGGGGGGGCGGCTTTCATGACTTTTCAGGAAGCTTTTGCTTTTATCATAACAGGCATACGCAAAACAATGGTTTCCATTAAAGCTATCACTACAAAGTCATGGTCATTTCCTGTGTGGTTTACCAGGAATGAAAACAACAGGAAACACGTACGATTGCATTTATCTTTCTATGGTTTAATATATTGTGCACGTTATTGACTGAGAGTGAGAGAAAAGGGCAACGAAGGTTTTTAAAAAGTATAAACCCAGAAAGGTCAAAACATTAATATCTTCCACCTACTGTGATAGTGCTAAAGCTTCCTGATAATGTTTTCACAATTTGTTTGGCGATGTACATCGAGTTGGTTTGTGCTTGAGAAATTAATACACGAACCGAAGAAGGAAATACATCAACAATATATTATTAATATACGCCTACACGTCATGTTATAACATTAGTTGAGTATTTGCCTCCATTATGGATACAACGGATTATTCTGGCTGAGTTTCAGATCTCTGTAAAGAAAAGGAGATATCATCTGGAATTGATCAACCTTGGAACATTGCCTCACAAATAAGGTATGTTTATAAATGAATATGGTTCTGCAAAATGTGTTTACATATACAAAGGACTTCTATTGGTTTTGGTGTTGGCTTTGGTTTCGTCCCGGTGGTGATATCGAGCGCTTTAATGCAAATCAGGTTTCTATTTGTTTCAGTTTTGTTTTCACCTTTCAGGCGATTTCAACCCAAAACTTGTACATAAAAAAGCATATATCATGTTTATGGAGCTATAATTGAAACTCCTTGTAATTGTTGGTCTAGGCTTATGCCATAAACACAAATATTCTATAACAATAATTATGGAATCTGCCAAACCTTATGGAATCTGCAAACCTAATTGTATTTCATCTGTTCTTCTTGTGTTCCTTAAATGTACACAATCAGCGGCGTAGCGAAGGTATTTTCTTTGGGGGTGATATGAAGCCAATTTGCCAAATGACATCACAGTTGAGGGGGGGGGGGGCGTACAAAACACAACTCTAATATGACCAGACAAATTTACCCGCAACCGTAACTTATAAACGACTTAAATAACAAACAAACAACTTCAGTGCTTAGAAACACGACATTTTGCAAACAGTGACCAACGGTATATTTTATTAGTTGCCGCACTATAAAAAACAACAACATTACAATTGTACATAACAAGTGTGTTAAACTGATTTACACAATTTCTGTAAATGCTTAATAATGAAACTGTATTACGTTTCCATATTTGTTTGGACATATTCTTTGTGGGCCGAAAAGAGAATCGGAATGGGTACCGATATCCTTTTTGTATACAACAAATAAGCACTAAGTCAACACTACCTGATTATGAAATTTCACACTGGTGACAATAAATTTATAGTGAGAAAGTTTACCCCTAGCAAATATTCACAAAAGGTAAATCAATGCACCCTCCTCGTATTATGCAAATGCAAATAAATCATTATAATATACATTTATATTTTGCATAAGTTTGAATTGAATGGACTGTTTGCTGATCCCAGGACGAGCATGTTTGGTGTAAATTTGCTGTAAAAGGTTGGGATGATACCAATCCCATCGCTTCAAAACTACTTCTCGATTCCACCCAACCCCAACTGATGACATTTTTAATGAGGCTGATATATATGTATATATATATATATATATATATATATATATATATATATTTTAGCATATAAAATTTATTTATATTTTCATATATTGTACGATAAGTATTTACGGGATTTCGTCTTGTTTCCCTGTAATGTACATCCACGGTGTATAAGGAGATTGATGGCTAATCCACCATCAGTATCGAAACACTGACAGGAGTTGCATCACAATTGCTTTCATTTGATACCCCCAGATATGAGAAGAAAACGTGACAATCTCCTCCCGCAGGCTACATGCAGCTCAGCCGCCGGACGGTGTGTATATCTTGGTCTAGTCCTTCTTGGCATGTTATTCACATCCTCGGGTAAGGAATTGAATTCTTCGTCAATTCTATAGATTTCGTGATTATTTTTCATTACAATCTGATACAAATCAGTTACTAAAATTGGCTACTGATACATTCCTGAAGTTCTGGGGCATATTTACATATATAAATAAATATTTTATATCCAATATTCAGGTGCTGTACCAGATTTCACATGTTACAATGTAAAACTATATGTTGATGGTGAAGACGCTAAATTTGGTGGCTACAAGAGTGGCAGTGACACTGCTGCAAAAGTCTCCTTTGAGCGTGTACTAGACACGGGTCGTGGCAGTCGTCTACCGATAGGAGGCTCTGCGAAAGACCATCCTCGGCCTGATTTAGTCTCTGCCAGACTTTACACAATGCCTGCTTCTATTCGGCTACGCAGGTTTGGCGTCTACAACTGTATTTTTGATCCACCAAGTGTTAGGATAACAACAATTATTATGCAGGATAATGGTAAGAACAAGTAATCAACTGTCAACGATTAGTTTCGAGTTTCATTTTTACCTTAACAGTATTAAGTTGATGTAATAAATTAGATTTTTTCAAATGAAGATTTTCTCCACTTGTTGTGTTCAATCGTATTATGTTGACCCTGTCAGAACAATTCTGACTTTTTCACTTCTAGTGTCTACCCAACAGTAAATAACGAACGATTAACAAATTTTTAGTTAAGTATTTTATTTTAAAATATAATTCTTTAATAAATCAGCAAATATCATTAATATTCTCAAGCTTGAGTGTCCATAATTATTTACAGTTAAGTATAGGGCTATGAATCTTTACCGGATTAATATTATTGTTGATACTTGTACGATTACACCAAAATAACTACTACTTCCAAATCATTTCTAATTTATAGGCCTAATTTCACTTCGTCACTGCAATTACCAAATTTACAATTTCATCAATTGCTACCTCTCATTGGTACACAACTAGAATCAAAGTTAATAACCGGTACTCCATAAATGTTGGTTTACCTTATACTACAGGGTGGTTAAAAAAAGTTAACCCAAGTTTAAGGTGATTGTTTTCCCACCTCCTACAAATCCAGAGAATTTGTGTTTACCTAGTATTGATGAGTAGGTTTTTTTAAAGAAATAATCCTGAAAAAATGCTAGGTCTAGCTGAATTGGATCTCAAGATATAGCCCATTACAGATGGCATGTACAAAACTGGCTTGTCCACGGGAGCGTATTTTTGGGCAACAGCGTAATGGAGCAATTCGACGGGCCTGGTTTGTACAAGATGGAGCTCCAGCTCATAGAAGAGTAATAGTTCGTAACTGGCTTCAACAACTTTTTCCCAACCGGGTAGCTGGACTTGGTCATCCGGTAGAATGGCCGCCGAGGTCACCTGACCTCACTCCGTTAGATTTTTGGCTTTGGGGCGATGTCAAATCAAGAGTGTACAGCGAAGGCCCTCCAAGGACAATAAACGAAATAAGATGGCGAATTGAAAATGCCTTCACTGCAATCAGAAGAACACGCCTAACAAAACATGCAGTGCAACACATGCAAGACAGGGCACTGTTACGATCCAAAAATCTTCAAACTATCCGTGAATGCAAATTACTCAAAAAGCCTGAATTTTCTCAGATGCAACAAAGAAATCAAACAAGGTCACACTGACATAAGGAACAAAGAAACAAAGTGATTTAATAATGAAAATATCAACCGCTTCAAATATCGATGGGGTTTAACAAGCGTACAATGATTAGGGTAAACAAGTGTACTTTAAGAAAAGATCTTATACTAAATAAGAAGATCTTACGGGCGAGGACCGAGCAGGCTCCAGCGAAAAACGACACAAAACAGTTCTCTGACACGGTGTAAATAGAGCTGGACGTGGGGCGAATTTACCTCCAACAAACGGCCGGAAATAGACGAAACCACGGGGACGCAAGTCGACTCCCGTCACAACAATATGGGAAAGAAGAGATCCCAAAAATACTGAACTGTAGATTTAGTTCACAAAATGTCTCTTCCGGAATTAAATTCAGCTCTCAGACACTTCACTCGGTCAAGACGAACTTTCTCAAAACACTCCACAGACGAGTCGTAAGCAACATCACAGGTTCTAGCTGGTGTACTGTTAAGAATTTGAATTAGTCCATATAACTTTACGTAATTTTTATAACTATAAGTACGATAGTACATGTTGGTCGCGACTAGGATACGCGTCATTGTGCGTCATTGTCCCTATTCGCAGGGGCTACCGGAACACTTAACATTCCTTCGAGTGATTACTGCATCACCAGATTCTAAGCTTCGGCTTTACCAAAGACGGACGGACAGACGGTCCTGTGGCTGCCGGGCCAGCCGTGAGGCGTTGCACCATGGAGTGTGTCGAGTTCCCGCTGACACTACATCTTCTATCACGGTCACCATCAACACTACTCTGTCCTCCCGTCTTCAACGTACTCTTCTCCCTGCTGCCGGTTTTGGTCCCTGAGTTATCAACGCAGCCTAGTTTCTCAACTCGATGGAGGCATTCCTCTTTGTATTACTATTTCCGGTCACCGAGTTGTCGATGTCGGCCATTTCGAGACGTTCGCGACATTCACGACTAGACTCTACAAAACTCCAGCCTAGTTTCTCATTGGAGGTACCTCCCCTCAAAACCATGAACGTCTTGTTATTTATTATATACCGGTATATTTTCATTGAATATGATTACTGTTTATTTGAACTGTTGATTATTTGTTATATTAAATGACTTATATTTTGTTGTTCTAAATCCTGACTCCCATAT
The DNA here is from genome assembly GCA_029582265.1 of Zoroaster sp. YZ-2022. NCBI lineage: Eukaryota > Metazoa > Echinodermata > Asteroidea > Forcipulatida > Zoroasteridae > Zoroaster > Zoroaster sp. YZ-2022. Next base: position 36,449,462 of record CM055825.1, read on the forward strand.
AATTCCTTTCAGTGGTGGTCTTTCCCTTTCTGTAAAGTTGATCAATTTGGTTCGAGACTTCGTAACAGAAAATGGGGGCTTGTCCGAGAAAGACCGTTTGGAAGCTCAACTGATCTATCCGTTTGGATTCAATATTTTGTGGTTTTTCAAATTTTTGATTACCTTTTGGAAATTGTCCAAAAATGGCGGACGCACAAAAATCCAAATTCAGTTTTACTTCTGCTGAAGAACTTTTAAGCAGATCCGATTTAACCGTTGAAATCGTTGATGAATTAACCAAAGATCAGTTGTGTGCCGTTGCACAATCCCTTGGCGTCAAGGTATTAAGTGGAGCAAGAAAGAGTTATTTAAACCGTACTGTTTGCCATGCCTTAGTTCAAAATGGTTTAATAGAAAGTGATGAAAGCATTTCAACACAGTCTATCGATCCAAAAGATCAAGTTGAAATCTTAAAATTACAGTTGAAACGTAGAGACTGACAAAGAACTAAGAGAAAAGGAAATGGAACACGAGCTCAAACTAAAAGAGTTAGAAACGAAATAATTTAAAGTTCAGCCGTCAAATTTAACCAAAGGTTCTCATTCAGGTTTTGATTTTGGAAAAAATATCCGACTAGTTCCAAAATTTGATGGTAAAGAAGTGACTCGGTATTTCATATCATTTGAAGATTTGGCAAAAAAGCTAGAGTGGCCCAAGAAATACTGGACCACATTACTTCATTGTGTATTTGAAGGGGAGGCAAAGGAAGTGTGCACTGCCTTGTCATCCGAACAAAGTGCCGATTATGATGTAGTAAAACAAACTGTTTTGAAAGCATACGAGTTAGTGCCAGAAGCGTATCGGCAAAAATTCCGAAAAATTAAACGAAAAGAGTCTGGGCAAACCTATGTAGAATTTGCACAGGAGAAGGCTAATGCTTTTGACCGTTGGCTCAAATCAAAGGAGGTAGATAACAATTTTGATAAAATGCGGGAGTTGATGTTAATGGAAGAATTTAAGAGTTGCTCCCAAGTGATATCAGAACACATTTAGCGGATAGAGGTATCAATAAGTTAGAGAAAGCTGCCATAATGGCAGATGATTTTGAGCTTGTTCATAAACAATCATTTGGCTTGACATGAACACTAGTCGCTCCAAATCGACAAAACCATGGTCGAAAAAAGGTAATCAGATCCTACAAAAGGGAAAGAAAATCCCGCCGGTAGTTCAGAAAAGTCCAATTGGCGAAAGAACCGGCCTATTTGTAGTTTTTGTGGCAAAATTGGCCATACATTTGAAAAATGTTTCAAACGAAGGGATCACCTTGAAAAACCCATTGCGTTAATTGCCAGACAATCACGTGGGGTACCCCAGGGTAAAATGTTCTTTTCTAAATTTAATGTCGAAAATTTGGACATTAATGAAATTCCTCTTAATGTTGCGACCGAGGTGAAAAGTCAAGTGACAAAGCCTGTGAACAATGGTTACGAAGCATTTATGTCTCGTGGACATGTTTCAGCAAAGGAGAATGTAGAGTCTCATGTAGTTAATATTTTGAGGGATACAGGAGCTGCCCAATCATTATTGCTTAAGGGTGTGGTTCCCTCCTTGGGCGAATCTAGCCAAACCAGTGTTGAAGGTAGTTATTTAAAAATTCCTCTCGAAACAATACACCTAGAGGACATGAATGATAAATGTTTTAAGCTAGCAGGAACATTCTTTCAAACTTTGAATGATAAAGTTTCCCCAGAGAAAGAAAGTCAGGATCCTAATCTCTCGGTCCCTCTTGTGTTAAATAAAACTGCTCTGATTGAGGCTCAGGAATCTGACCCTCAGTTGCGTAAACTAGGAAATGATGCTGTTAGTGCACAAGAGGCTGAAAAAGCCCCGGTGTTATTTTTGGTCTAAGTCGGGGGTTTTAATGCGCAAATGGCGTCCCCCTGAGGTACCTGCAGATCAAGAATGGCGAGTTTTAACTCAAATTGTGGTACCAAAATCGTATTGGGCTGAAATTCTGAAATTAGCCCACGAACCACCCACTTCAGGTCATTTGGGGGTTCGAAAAACTCGACACCGCACCTTGTGTCATTTCTTTTGGCCAAATTTGTATCAAAATGTTGGTGAATTTTGCAGAACATGCCACACGTGTCAAGTTGTAGGCAAACCAAATAAAAAAAAATCAAGTTGCACCACTTATTCCTATTCCTGCATGCGGACAGCCATTTGACAGAATCATAATTGACTGCGTGGGTCCCTTGCCAAAAACTAGATCTGGGCACATGTATATTTTGACAATTATGGATGCAAGTACCAGGTATCCGGAAGCAATTCCTCTGAGAAATATAACTGCCAAATCTGTGTCTGAGGCCCTAGTTAAGTTTTTTTTTACTAGAATGGGACTTCCAAAGCAAATTCAGCACGATCAAGGTTCTAATTTCATGAGTACGGTGTTTAGTGAAGTAATGCAATTACTTGGCATTGAACAAATGGTTTCATCCCCTATCATCCTCAATCGCAAGGTGCGATAGAAAGATACCATCAAACCTTGAAAACGATGATTAAGACCTACTGTCATGATAATCAAGATGATTGGGATAAAGGCACTGATTTCTTGTTATTTGCCACAAGAGATTCAAAAAACGAATCCACAGGGTTTAGCCCATTTGAACTTGTGTTTGGTCACGAGGTTAGAGGACCATTGAAATTGGTCAAAGAAAGATGGCTTGCCGAGCCACAGGTAGAAACTAATTTATTAGACTATGTGTGTAATTTTAAAGATCGCCTGTATAAAGCATATGACGTAGCTAAAACAAACTTGACTAGTTCACAAGAACGTATGAATTCATGGTATGATAAGAACGCTAGGGAACGATCATTCAAGGCTGGAGACAGAGTTTTGGTTTTGCTTCCTATTCAGGGAGAGCCTTTGAGAGCTTAGTTTAGTGGTCCGTACATTATTGATGAAAAACTCAACAGCGTCAATTATGTTGTTAAAACTCCTGACTGTAGAAAGTCTAGAAGGGTTTGTCACGTGAATATGTTGAAAAAATATCACGAGAGAACTACTGAGACAAAACCTGTAGTGATAACATACCCCTCTCTAGACGTTAGTGAGGACAAGGTTAAAAGTAAGATAGAATTTGATGAAAAACTTAGTCTTGAATCAATCAGTTCCAAGAGTTCTGTCATGAATCAGAATTCTGATGTGATAGCAAATTTGGATGTCAAACTTGGTCACTTACCTGAGAAGGAACAAAGAGAAATGGTTGAAACTATTGAATCATATGTGCAATTATTCAAAGATAAACCAGGGAGAACTTCATTGTTATTTCATGATGTTGATGTTGATAATGCGAGTACGATCAAACAACACCCATACCGTTTAAACCCAACCAAACTTGAACTTGTGCGAAAAGAAATGAGATACATGTTAGAGAATGAAATAATTTCTCTAGCTAATCAAAGCCCATGGAGTTCACCAGTTTTATTAGTTCCAAAAGAAGATGGATCGCAACGTTTTTGCATCGATTATAGAAAAGTGAATTCTGTTACAAAAACAGATTCATATCCCATTCCACGGTTGGATGACTGCATTGATCGAATAGGGCATGCCAAATATGTAAGCAAATATGACCTTTTGAAAGGATATTGGCAAGTGCCATTGACAGAAAGAGCTAAGGAAATTTCTGCTTTTGCAACTCCAGATGGTGTGTACGCATGTAATGTTATGCCGTTTGGCATAAAAAATGCTCCTGGTACGTTCACAAGAATGATGAATCAAATTACCTCAGAAATAGATGGTTGTGGAGCTTATAATTATAGATGATGTTATCCAAGGGCGCAACCACGTGTTGAAAGTTGGGGGGGTCCCAAGCAGCCAATAGCAACGTGATCTGCGGGCGAGCGAAGCGAGCACGCCACTAGCAGCTGGGGTCTTGGTTCAATATCACGTATTTCAGCGTGTTGATGGAAGTGTTGCATAATTGTGATGTCATGAATGACATTACTAGGATCATGTATACATAAAATACCAAAATGTTCCAGAAGTTGGGGAGGTCCACATAAAAGTAGGGGGGTCGTGACCCCCCGACCCCCCCAGTGGTTGCGCCCTTGATGTTATCACTTATTCAAATACATGGTCCGATCATGTTGCAAGAACAAAATTACTGTTTGAGAAATTGTCTGACGCTAATTTAACTGTTAACTTGAAGAAAAGTGATATAGGTCAAGCTCATGTAACATACCTAGGTCATTAGGTTGGTCAAGGCAAGGTTTTGCCAAAAGCAGCGAAAGTGCAAGCAATCAAATATTACCCAGTGCCAACACACAATAAAGAAGTGCTTCGATTTCTTGGTATGACTGGTTTTTACCGTAAATTCTGCCCAAATTTGCACATATTGCGGAACCGTTAACAAACCTTTTAGCTAAGAACGCTAAATTTGTCTAGACAGAAAATTGTCAGGCGGCTTTTGAAAATCTCAAAGGTCTGTTGACCTTTGAACCAGTTCTGTTGGCTGCGGATTTTAGCAAACCTTTTAAGTTAGTAGTTGATGCTAGCGATGTTGGCGTTGGTGCCGCTTTGTTACAAGATGATGACCAGGGTGTGGAACATCCCGTTAGTTATTTCTCTAAGAAACTCAATAAACATCAAAAACGGTACTCTGCAATCGAGAAAGAAACACTGAGCCTTATGTTGGCAATCTCACACTTTCAAGTTTATGTTACTGGACCTTTTCCTATTACTGTGTACACTGATCACAATCCACTGACGTACATCAATAAGTTCAAAAACAAAAGTCACAGGCTAATGCGATGGAGCTTGCTATTACAAGGTTATAACTTAGAGTTTAAGCACATTCCAGGTAAACAAAATGTACTTGCTGATGGATTGAGTAGGTCATGAATTGTCAATTGTGGCAAAGTTTAGTGTATTTTGATTGTTGTTTAAAACTTAAATTTCAGAGTATCCAAAAGGTATGGAATTTGAAATTTATTGATTGATAATTATTAGTATTATGGCAAACGGTATTTATCTTGTAATCTATTTGAAATTTTCAATTAGAAATTTTCAAATCTATAATTATGCATTATGCTTCCTTATGGTCGTATTTTTCCACTCCATGGGTAGGGTGTTAAGAATTTGAATTAGTCCATATAACTTTACGTAACTTTTATAACTATAAGTACAATAGTACATGTTGGTCGCGACTAGGATACGCCCCAGCTAACATTTAGTTTAGTTTAGTTTATTGAATTTCCATACATCAATAAATACAACAATTTTACTAATATGAAATTAACAACAAGGAAGTATGGAGGTGCCTGGGAGAAAGCCGGGGCTTGTACGAGACCAGGCACCTGGTATATATATAGAAACATTATAGCAAAAATACATTAACAATTTAATTGTAAAAACATGATGTTTTGGTAAATTATTAATTACAATCGAATTACACAGTATTATTATAAATATGAGGTATTACTGATGGTTATAAATAATAATTACTAGTGACTAAACCTTTTCATGTATTTTTTAAAGCTCTGTATTGTTTGTAGGGGAGGAAGTGGCGTTAATTTATTCCAAAGGAATACGTTGGGCCAACGTTGGCCAACGTAAGAATTTACAGTTGGCCCAACGTCGACAGTTGACGTCACATTGACGTTAATGTTTCCATCGGGCCAACCTCGAAGACGTTGGGCCAACGCTGGGTTGACGTCAGGCCAATCCTGCCACAACGTTGGCATTTATTGGGCCAACGTCGGCACGTCCAACGTTCGTATGACGTATTAGTAACACGTTGGGACAACATAATATTTTATGATTGGCCCAACGTCGGCAGTTGACGTCGCCTTGACGTTTATTTTCTCCATCGGGCCAACGTCGAAGACGTTAGGCCAACGTTGTACCGACGACGGGTCAACCCCGCCACAACGTTGGCACACGTTGGGCTAACGTATGCATGCTAGGCTGGGTAGACCTGCACTGTGAAAAAAATCCAGTAAAATTCCCGGTCAAACGTAGTGCAGCGGGTTTTAACTATTTCCATACATTCACGGGTGCCGTATTTTCATAACTGGAAATGAATCTACGGTTAACGTATTATTTACGGTATTAAAGCAGTTAAGGTTGAAACGTCCACGGGATGCTGCATTTACTATGGGATGGATCTGTAGATATTAATTGGGGTTAATCGATGCAATTGTTTATTTTACACAAAGTCTTTCAATTACCTACACGTACGCGTAGTCGTTTTTCAACGACCCCTGATCTCCAGTTACTAATGTTTAGAACATGTATCCTTTATATACTGTCTTTTCAAGTCTCTTTTCAAATCATGGTGTCATGCAATTATAATCTATATTTCAATATTTGAAATTTTGAATGTACTTTTTTACATCAAAATAGAAGAGAACACCAAAATCTTAACTTTTTATCATAAAGTTAATAGTAAATATTTGAAAATGGCTTAAAATGACGCATTTTCACATATTTAAACCTTGGAAATGATTCGAGCACAAAGCTAGGTCAAATTAAGGTCAGATGATTTACATATCCCAGAGTGCAATTGGAGCGGCCGTAATATGGGTTTCGGCCGTAAAACACTGAAAAGGGATGATACGGTAATTCACGGTAATTTACTTTTCGCCGTAATTTACTTTTCGCCGTAAAATTACGATATTTTTTAAAATTAAAGTGTACAATGCCCTGCCTCTTTGGAAATTAAAACACCATTGGATTTTGACGTCGGCACAACGTATAATGCGCCGTAGTTAGGTTTTAACTACGTTGTGCCAACGTTGAAAATCGACCTTGTATACTGCACAACATTTGCAGACGTTGACAAAACCTTAGGACGCAGACGTTACGTTGCCCACATTATAACTACGTTGTGCCAACGTTGAAAATCGACCTGTTATACTGTACAACATTTGCCAACATTGGCACAACCTTAAAACGCTGACGTTACATTGACTACATTATACTTCCGTTGTGCCAAGGTTGAAAATCGACTTTGTATACTGCACATTTGCCGACGTTGACAAAACCTTAGGACGCCGACGTTACGTTGCCCACATTATAACTACGTTGTGCCAACGTTGAAAATCGACCTGTTATACTGTACAACATTTGCCAACATTGGCACAACCTTAAAACGCTGACGTTACATTGACCACATTATACTTCCGTTGTGCCAAGGTTGAAAATCGACCTTGTATACTGCACAACATTTGCCGACGTTGACAAAACCTTAGGACGCCGACGTTACGTTGCCCACATTATAACTACGTTGTGCCAACGTTGAAAATCTACCTGTTATACTGTACAACATTTGCCAACATTGGCACAACCTTAAAACGCTGACGTTACATTGACCACATTATACTTCCGTTGTGCCAAGGTTGAAAATCGACGTTGTATACTGCACGACATTTGCCGACGTTGGCACAACCTTAGTACGCCGACGTTACGTTGTCCGTATTATAACTACGTTGTGCCAACGTTGAAAATCGACCTGTTGTACTTCATACTGTTTGCCAACGTCCGTACAACGTTTAGTATGCATGTTAGCTGGGGTGTCATTGTGCGTCATTGTCCCTATTCGCAGGGGCTACCGGAACACTTAACATTCCTTCGAGTGATTACTGCATAAAAGGACTGCTCGTCCCCGCGATCACCAGATTCTAAGCTTCGGTTTTACCAAAGACGGACGGACAGACGGTCCTGTGGCTGCTGTGGCTGCCGGGCCAGCCGTGAGGCGTTGCACCATGGAGTGTGTCGAGTTCCCGCTAACACTACATCTTCCATCACGGTCACCATCAACACTACTCTGTCGGCCCGTCTTCAACGTACTCTTCTCCCTGCTGCCGGTTTTGGTCCCTGAGTTATCAACGCAGCCTAGTTTCTCAACTCGATGGAGGCCTTCCCCTTTGTATTACTATTTCCGGTCCCCGAGTTGTCGATGTCGGCCATTCGAGACGTTCGCGACATTCACGACTAGACTCTGCCCAAGGACTAGACCAGCACCCGCTAGTCTACAAAGCCCCAGCCTAGTTTCTCATTGGAGGTACCTCCCCTCAAAACCATGAACGTCTTATTTATTATATATATTTTCATTGAATGTGATTACTGTTTATTTGAACTGTTGATTATTTGTTATATTAAATGACTTATATTTTGTTGTTCTAAATCCCGACTCCCATATAATTCCTTTCAGTGGTGGTCTTTTCCTTTCTGTTAAGTTGATCAATTTGGTTCGAGACTTCGTAACAGTACACTGACGTCTCGATATAGTCTCATCAAGTTTACCTGTTTACCGAAGTCTTGATGGTTTGCTCAAGTCCTATTTAAAATCCTCTACCAGCCCGTATTTATAGTTTTTAATCCCTTCCAGAAAATACTAGAGATTTCTTCTTCACTTCTAGAAATTTTTGAAAATTACATCATTTTCCAAAAGAAACTTCCAGAACGTTCTAGTCATAACCCGTAAACAACCTGTCGGACACATTTCAGTCAGCCTACAAATCATTTCATGGAACGGAAACTGCTCTTCTTCGCGTCAACAATGAATTTTATCTGCCATGGATGAGGGGAAAATCACTGCATTAGTTTTGTTAGACTTAAGCGCCGCTTTTGACACGGTCGATCATAAAATCCTTCTCTCCCGCCTTCAATATCATCTTGGAATACATGACACAGCCCTGGATTGGTGTAAGTCCTACCTTTTAAATAGGCCTCAGCATGTTTGTATTAATTGGTAACGCTATCTCCGAGCCTGTTATTCTTGACTATTCTGTACCCCAAGGCTCTGTACTCGGCCCACAGTGGTTTACTGTTTATACCTTTCCAGTTCGTGATATCATTTTGAAGTATAATTTAAATTACCATGTTTACGCTGATGACACGCAGCTTTACATTACTTTTAAATCTTCTCAAGAACCTGCCGATTCCTGCATTAAAATACTCGAGAAATGTATTCAAGAGATTCGAAGTTGGATGAGACAAAACTTCCTGAAATTGAACGTTGAAAAAACAGAATTTGTTCTATTTGGATCACGTCAGCAATTGTCTAAAGTTTCTCTTCCATTTATTACAAATGGTGACTCGCAGATAACCCCCTCATTACAATGACTTTAAAACCACATATCTCCAACAATGTTCGCATATCATCATCATCATCATCAATCAATCATCATCAATCAATCATCAATCAATCAATCAACCATCATCAATCAATCATCAATCAATCAATCAACCATCATCAATCAACCATCAATCATCATCAATCAATCATCAATCAACCATCA